>ML779599.1:163876-177343 GCA_009831015.1 Picea engelmannii
AAAACTAAGTTGTAGAGAGAAATAATTCGGTCATGTGGGACATTGCACATTGTATGATGAAATATAATTAGAAAGTTAATGAGGTTTTTCTAGCATAAGCATGTAATTGTGAAATATATTGGATTAACCAGAGTCCCACCAAAGTTGCTTGGAACAAAACCCTGGAGGAATCTTGGAGAGGATGCAAGCCAATAATGTCACATTTTTCATGTTTAGGAGGGTGTATGCAACCAAGGAACAATGTAATTCAAAAATTGTTGATACAGGGTTCTTGTTAGCGATTTGAGCAAATCGCAGGAAGAAAACCTCTAAAGGTGGGTTTCTACAAGAGATAGTTCACTAAGGTTGTAGGGGGAGATTATCTGAAGGTGGTTCGCTACAGGAGAGGTATTTTTAATCACCGGGAGAAAAAAAATGCAGGAAGGAATATCTCTGCATGAAATTTGATATAGGAGATTCGCTAAAGGGGAGGCACATTCAATCGTTGGAGAAAACACAATTTATTGAAGAATCTACTACAGGAAATTCGCCAATAGTAATTTCAGTAATTTTTTGATGGTGAAGAGAAGACATATAAATGATTTGCAAGGTCCAAGGAATTTTCGATGAATGTCATTTAAATAAATTCGTGAAGAAGAAGAGAAAAAATCTAAATGATTTCCAAGGGCCAAGGAATTTTGTTGACTATCATTTAAATAAATTCGTGAAGGAGAAGAGAAGACATATAAACAATATGCAAGAGCCAAGGAATTTCTTTGAATGTCATTTGAATAAATTTGTGAAGGTGAAGAGAAGATATCTAAATGTTTTACAAGAGTTAAATAATTTCATTGATTGTCATTTAAATAAATTCCTGAAGGCGAAGAGGAGAAATCTAAACGATTTGAAAGAGCCAAGGAATTTTGTTCACTATCATTTAAATAAATTCGTGAAGGTGAAGAGTAGACATCTAAACAATTTGCAAGAGCCAAGGAATTTCATTGATTGTCATTTAAATAAATTTGTGAAGGTGAAGAGAAGACATCTAAATGATTTGCAAGAGCCAAAGAATCTCATTACTTCATCCGCTCAGAGACACATCGACTCGATCTAGGATAGCTAGTGCGAACATAATCCATAAAATACAAAATTCCAATGCTTAGTTGTGAAACGTAAATGGAATTACTATCAAGAATACAAAATTCCAATTCTTAGTTGAGAATGTAAATGGAATTACCATCCAGAAAATGAAAATTTACAATGCTTAGTTGAGAATGCAAATGGCATTACTATCTAGAAAATACAAAATTCCAATGCTTATTACACAAAAACCCATCAAGGATTTACCAAATCAATGTTAAGAATAAAATGGCGGTTTTCCATGGGAGGAATGTGAAATCTAACTAATTAAAATTTAAACTCAAATAAGAGTATCGAAACTGAAGGCGATGAAGAGTCAAATATGTTCTTTAGTGATGGTGATCCTTTCATCCTCCTGCTTTATAGCCGTAGAGACTTCATCGGTACTTCCCAGTCAACGCTAGGGGTACTCTTCTTCCCCCTTATCCCCCTAAGCCACAAAGGGGCCATGCACACAAAACCATAAATCCTCTAGATCCAAGCTTACCTTGCAAGGTAGAGTCACTACTCTCTCTCAAGCTAGGTATCCCAACTCTCAGAAGTAAAACCAGTCAAACATTTCGGTAGCATAACCTTACCAATAACCAATCTCCTTCCCTTTCCCATATTGACCATTTTATTTATAGGCATTCTCTCATTGAAACATCCCCCTTGCACAATTAATTTTCTTTTTAATTAAATAAATTAAAATTTATTCCCTACTTACACTTGTCACCCTCTCCCCAAGTTGCACAAGTAATTCCATATTTTTTTTTAATTAATAGTCTATTTCCCTCACATTTCCCAAATGTGCTCCTTAAATCACTTTTAGTTGTCTCTTTATTCCCCATATATCCAATTAATGATTGATGCCTTACTAAATCTAAGTTGAGTTAAAATATGAGTCTTCGTCTAGTTAGACTAGTGTTAACTAGACTCTAGATACCACTCTATGCGTACACAATTACTTTCATTCTTTATTCATTTCTTATATAAATTTCCAAATTGGTATTCTCTTGCACACATGTGTATTATATTAATTCTTTAGACTTATTTTATTTTTCTTAATTTCTTAAATTGATTTACCTCATTTCTATTTTGATTTAGTTAATAATTTAGTTTAGTCTCCTTACAAGAACTTAGACTTAGGCTTAATTTTTGAATAGGCTTAGACACTCACTTGGGATTTACAATTAATAATTTCAATCCTTAATTAATTAATTAAATCCGACAATGCTTAAATATTTTACAAGGTTTAGTTATTCTCTCAAGTTTTTCTAGGCTAACTAGATTCATTGACTCAAGTGTTACTTACGCGATGTACCCTTCAAGACGCAACTCCGTGCTCCAAGAGTGCCACTCTCCTTTTGACTTTTTTTGGTAGTTTTCCAACCCTTGGAGTCAAAACTCCATTACGGCGACCTTGTGAGAGACTAAGGGATTCAAAGGAATAAGGACCTCACCTTATTGTGCACCCCTTAGAATATTCATGAGTGACTATATCAGTCTTCCCTCACGACATTGTGGACCTCTCAAACTAAGTAATCATTAACCTACAATTAGCGACACAACGAGAGTGCTAGTAGGCTATGACAGGGATTCTTCCACAACTCTCCCTTAATATATGGTTTCTATGTCTGGCCCCTTTATGCCTTATGTGAGTCATATTAGCAAGAATTTCTCATCTTGCATCCATGAATGAAACACTATCAATGATCCATATACAAAATCATACTATAATTGATCATATGTCACATATGCATAAATGAAATACTCAAACCAATACAATCCACTCCCTGACTCAATTTGGAGTCCAAGGAGGTTCATTGATGCCATCGACATCCAAAATCTATCAAGTGTCCTGCACACTCAGAGAAAAATCGTCAATAGCATATGTCAATACATATATATCAAATAGCATTAAATCACAACCATCAACATCATCATAAAAATCCATAAGAGAAACAAATAATCATGTACTATAATCGAATCACTTGCATGCAAGTGTCCTCAAAGAATAAGTCGATAACATGTGCTCTCAAGAGAAGGATGTTACATACACCCCCTCTTGGTTTAAACTTCATCCTGAAGTTGTACAGTATATAAAATGCAGTAATAAAAGTATATGACATTATTTATATGTCTAATTTATCAAACAAGAAAGGAAATTGTTGGCACATATCTTTTGCATCCTCCGAGGTAGCCAAGTGTTGACTATAATTGTCCTGGACCTTGACCTGATCGACTATTCAATGTCGTAGTTGTCAAATGTGACAGTCCAAAATGCAGATTGGCTTCATCCTCAGAGCACCCTCGTCCGACACCTGCAAAGAACTAATGTCAATCACATGTGTAGGATCACTAACATAATGTGTCAAAACATATACATGAAAAACATCGTGCATATGTCTCAAAGAATCAGGAAAGGCTAGTCCATAGGCCACGGTTCCTTTCCTTTCCACAACTTTGAAAGGTCCCACAAACCTAGGAGAGATTTTAGCTCCCTTTCCAAACTTGATCTAGATCTTGTGTGGTTTCACCCACAAGAAAACTCGATCACCAACTTCATAATTTTGGTCAATGCGATGCGCATCAACATAAGTCTTATGTTGATCTTGCACTTCTTTAATCCTTTGCATTATCGTTTTAAATTTTTCTTCCATTTCTTGGATCACTTCTAGTCATACTAGGACCCTATCCTCAAGTCGATCCCAGGTCAATGGTGTCCAACATGGTCTCATGTATAGGAACTCAAACAGTGTCATCTTAATGGTACTTCGGTAGTTGTTGTTGTACGCAAACTCTACTAGTGGCAAGAACTCTTCCCAACACTTTTCTTGGTCCATTACATACACACGCAACATATCTTCCAAAATTTGGTTCCTTCTTTCTGTCTTCCCATTTGTCTCAGGGCGATATGCTATACTAAAGTTTAGTTGTGTTCTCAAGGCCTCTTGGAAACTAGTCCAAAAATGTCATGTAAACACCGATCCTTTATCGGATATGATCCTTTTTGGAATGCCATGTAATATCACAATATCATTGATAAAAACTCTAACTATGTCTGGTGCCTAATACATCGTATGTACAATAATAAAGTGTACACTCTTCGTCAGAGTGTCAACTACCATGAAAATTGAGTCATGTTTCCTTGCAATCAACAACAATCCAACAATAAAGTCCATAGAAATGACCTCCCATTTCAATTCTGGGATAATGCGTGGTTGTAATAATCCTGCTGGATGTCTATATTCAGCTTTCACTTGCTGAGATTCTAGACATCACGCCACGTAACTAACTATGTCTTACTTCATCCATTTCTAGAAGAATAAAGTCTTAAGGTCTTCCTTCATTTCCATAACTCCCGGATGAGCCATGTACACTGCGCAATGTGCTTCACTTAATATAGGGCTTCTTAATTCGTCGTTAGGAGGTATGTAAATCCTATTGTTATATCTCATCAATCCATCATTATCCAATGTATATCCTTCAAACCTTGGTACCATCATGGTGTCTCGTCCAATATTTTCCTTGAACTCTTTATACCAATCATCGTTGATCTGTATAGTTAGAATATTTTCTCAAAGATTCATCTAAAGAGGTATCACCAAGAATATGTGTGGTGTCTAACTCAACACATCTTCCACTCTGTTCATCGTTCCTTTAATGTAAGTAATCTCACATTCATATTCGCTAATTAGTTTTGACCAACGCCTCTTTCATGCCTTCAGGTCACTCTGCATAAATATATGTTGTAGTCCACAGTGATCTATCTTTAATTTGAATTTTCATCCGATCAAATAGTGTCTCCAAACTCTCAAGGAATACACAATTTCCAATAACTCCAAGTCATGTGTTGCGTAGTTCTCCTCATGCCTTCTCAATTTCCTTGAAATGTAAGCAATCACTCGACCGTCTTACAACCATACTTTGTCTAACCCTTCCTTGGATACATCTGTGCATACCAAAAATTCCTTGTCCATGTCAAGGAATTTTAGTATCGGCGTTTTCATCAACAACTCCTTGAGCCTTTGAAATGCTTCCGCGCATTTCTCGCTCCATAAAAACTTCTTGTTTTTCTTCTTCAATTCTGTGATTGGATTTGCTATCTTCGAAAAACCTTCAACGTACCCTCAGTATTCTTCTTATAAACCCATAAATTTGTGTACTTCTTGTATGTTTTTCGGTGCATGACATTCCATAATAGCCTCTACCTTCGCACGATCCACAATGATACCTTCACCGTATATAATGTTCCCTAAGCAATGAATCTTCGATTGGTAAAAATAACATTTCGATAGTTTCTTGTATAATTTGTTTTTTCTCAATCACTATAGTACCAAGCTTAAATGTTCATCATGGTCTTCTGTCATCCGAGAATATATTATTATGTCATCAATGAATACTTGAACAAAATTGTCCAAGTATTCATGAAACACCCCATTCATCAAACTCATGAATACCCCTAGCAAGTTTGTTAGTCCAAACGGAAAAATGGTAAACTCATAGTGTTTGAACCTCATCTTGAATGTGGTCTGAGGAATATCTTCATCTTTAATTCATAACTGGTGATATCCTGATCTCAAGTCGATCTTTGAAAACATTTTCTCTCCATTTGATCAAACAAATCGTCTATCCTTGGAAACATATACTGGTTCTTGATCGTGGCCTTGTTCAATTGACGGTAGTAAATAAAAAGTCTCCATGACCCATCCTTATTTCCTATGAAAATACCAGACGCACCCTAAGGTGACACGATTGGACGTATATGCTCCAAGTCAAACAACTCCTTCAATTGAATTTTCAACTCTTGTAACTCAAGCATTGACATCTGATAAGTCATTCTTACTATCGATTCAGTTCCAGATTTCAAGTTGATTGTAAACTCCAATTCTCTTTCGGGTGGAAAACCTGGTAACTCTTCTAGAAACACGTCCGCAAAATATCATACTACCGAAAGGTTTTCTAATCCTTCCACCTCGCCCCTTTCTTTTAGCACTAAGATTGCATATAAATTACATCCCTTGCCCATGCTCTTCTATAGATATAGGAAGAAATGAACCCCAGGGACACTCCCTGGTTTCTTCCTACAATCACTCTTGTTGGCATAGGGGTAGACCCACGGTTCACTGCTCAAGAGCACACTAACAAAACCCTAACTACTGACCCTTTCGGCAACACCTGCAAAGCATATGAAGTCTCACTCGAGGTAGAGGCAGGGGTAATTGCAGGACTCCAATGTCTACAACCTTAGTTGGGACAATGATCTGTGATTACAACACCTTTACAGAGCACTTATTTGTTATATTTCATCAGTATTTAATCAGTATCTACATCGCAGATCAAACCCTAATTACACAGCATCACAGTATTCACATAGATCCGATATATTCAAGCACTAAGCACATCAATATAGATTAGATATAGCATTCATTCACATTATTGAGAACTAAGCTATCGTATTAGATTCTTCTAAGCATATATCAATGCACTAAGAATTTAATCACATAAACAAGAGAACAACCATAAATCACAAAGAAATCACAACACAGGATATACGTGGTTCACCCCCAACCCGAGGCTACGTCCACCAACTCTTCTTCTTTTTTATTATCTTCTGTCAATATTCTACATGAACAAAGCCACAAGATCCTACTCCACATAGGACAGGAGATCTGTGTGCACCTTGCCAGATCCTCCTTCCCCGAGTTAGGTTATAGCATAAATCTTCTACTCAATCTCTTCCATTCACTTGCACTTAGCCTTGCAAGTCTCACACAGCATGCACAGAGCATATACAACTATCACTTGCAATTAGCACCTCATCACACAGATGCCTATATCATCTTCTACACAACTCCTTATTACATCGCCTAGACATCTAATTATATATTACAAAAAAGGGCCTAAACATGGGTAAACCCATGGTTTGACATTACCATACCCATTACATAGCCCAAAACCTAAAAATCACTAAAAAGGAGGTCAAGATCCCGCGATCTCCGCTTCAACTTGCGCTCCACCTTCGACAACCCGTTGAAGTCCCAAAAGTAGGTAAAACATGACCAAGGATCCTCAAAACTTGTTCGAGGGCCAATAATCCCCCAAGACTCACCCATGACTCATCCTCAATCACTCTGATCTGGGTCGCTCTGCTTTACTTGCCTTGAGCTTGGCTTGAGCGGCTTTGACTTATTATTGCACCAAGGCCTCCTGCTCGGTGAAATATTGGATACCTACTTTGTTGACAGGTCCTTCCAAACTTTGTTCAGCTGGAATGATGACTTTCTATAGTTCTTCTCCTCGGCCTTCAATCTCCACAAACTATTGATTAAGGTTGGTTGTCATTGATGTCAACCCTTGAAGAAAGCCCCGTAGCACAAAGGTTGGGTAATGGACCCAATATTGTTTGATGTAAAGATGACTCATTATTTTCTTGTCATGGTTGATAATAAGTAGAAATGGATGAACTCCAAAGTGGTCCCCTTATGGCGAAATCCCTCACTGGAAGACGCTTTGCAGATTCAGTTATCCTAAAAGTATGGTTAGAGAAACCACGCTTATTTGTGGAATAATGAGATGAACGCTAGTGAATTTGTGAATGAAACTATCCTAGATGGATATTTCTTATCATTCCATTTCCATTGGTATGTGGAATGTCACATAATGCCTCACGGTCTGAGAGTTATGGCCTTACAAAGTTGGAGGACCCTCATATGTCATCTAGAAGCCCCAAAAGGTCAAAGTAGTCAAAGTGGTTTAAGAAATTTTAAGAGGTAAGTAATAAAGTGAAGTGATGAGTGTACTATAATTTAAAGTGAATACAAAATAAATTAATTCATTAATAAATTTAATGGATAAATTAGAACTGGGTTAACCCTAAAATAAGGAAAGTGGGCAAAGAGACCTAGAAGATGCTTTTAAGGAAGCTACTTGGAGAGTATAAATAAGAGGCAAGGCTCTGTCATTTAAAACACACTTGAGAATATTGAATACCTATAGGTTTCTGAGGTAACCAAAGGATATTTAAGACTAACTTCTGAGGAAAGTGAAGAAAATAAGGCTGGAATTCAAGGAAGGATAAATTCTTTTGATGATACTTTCTAAGGCATGTTTTTTTTAGGTCATCTCACCATTTCCACAATAAATTTTTTTCTAGAATCATTCAGACAGTGAAATTGCTATTCCATTGAGGAAACATATCTAAGTATCTGTGGTACAAAATTAATCTTGTGGTTCGTTGAATTTTTGGAGTTACTCTCCGTGGAAAATAAGGTTTGTGGCTTGTCCTGAAACTAGTCAAAAACAGGTGTTTCGGGTAAAAACATCACAACTTATTCATAACATATCCAAATTTAGTAATAAAAAATGTGTTGGTTATATTACCTTCTTCAGTATGTTGTGTAATGGCTTCCGATGAATTCAACAAAATTCCATGCAGGGCACGCTCTACAAGTTCGATCTCTAGAATAATTCAGAATTCAACAAGGTGTGCCATTTTTTCCATAAATCCTTTTCTGAGAGGCTCCAAGTAGTGAAACCTAGAGGAATTTCATATAAAACATTGAATAACACTATGTATTAGTTTCATATCTTTATTCATTACAGGTACAAAGTTATGATTATTTCAAGTTAGGGTTGTTGGCTAATCAAAAACTAGTCTTGTGAGACTAGAGAAACGTTTGATGAAAATGGTAGTCTCTTGTTGTTAAAGTTAAGGAAAGTTTGCAGGTATGTGATAATATACAAAATTTCTATTACAGAGTTAGAAATCATATTTGGATGATGAAATTGATGAGTTATTTTGGTTGAGGTACAAGTTGGGTACATGGTTGAGACAAGTAGTTGATGAGTTGGCACATACATGAGGTGTATAGTTGATGATGTTGGTACATATTTATGAGTCATAGTTGATGATTACTTGACACATGATTGGTACATACTTGATACATGGTTGGTTTCACTTATTTATGGTACAGGTTGGTGCATGGTTGATGCACTGTTTTATGGTACAGGTTGACTACAGGTTGAGGTACAGGTTGATGCATGGTTGATGCATGGTTCAGGTTTATTGGTACATGTTTACAATGGTATATCTCACATTGATAGTGTGACATTGGTTCCATCATTCTACTTCTACTTCAAGGCGGTTGGACGGGGCAAGGACAGGTGGTTGTAGCCACCTTCTGGTTGTAGTCGGAGAACATAGGGGGTTGTAGCCTCCTTCTGGTTGTAGCTAGAGAATTTGGGAGTTGGATCTTCCCTTAGGTTGTAGCCTAAGAAACTAGGGGGTTGGAGCTTCCTAGTTGCAGCTGGAAAACAAAGGAAGTTGGTGCTTCCAATGAATATAATTCTTCAAGACATATAAGATAAATCATTTTGTGCTTTTCTCCTGATTTGGGTTTCCACATAAAACACTGGTGTACTGTGTATGTGTGTTACAGTTCATTTCTTATTTCTCATTATTAGATAATAATTCTACATGTATATAACACTTGGATTATTTGGATAAAAATGATTATAATTACGATATTACTGATTCACCCCCCCCCCTCCGTAATCCAACAATTGCTATCAAAGTAGGTTCCTTTAGAAATCAATTTAACCACTGAAAGGTAGATAATGGAGAGTACCAACTCATATAAAAATGGAATACCACACTTTGATGGATAGAACAATGATTTTTGAAGCATAAGGATGAATACATATATACAAGCACAAGGGTTTGAAATTTTGCAATCAATTGTAGATGGATACACAATACCATAAGTTCCACCAACAAATGGAAAAGTAGTGAAACTTGGTCAGAATAATTCCAAAGCTACAAATGCACTTTTGAATGGTCTCAGTGAAACATTATTCACCAAAGTTTCACTTTGTAAATCCACCAAAGAGATTTGGGACAAGCTTCGAAATATTTATGAAGGAGATACAAAAGTCAAAGTAGAAAAACTTCAAACTTACAGAGGTCAGTTCGAACAACTAAAAATAAAGGAAGATGAGAATATTGCAGCCTACTTCTTAAGAGTTGACAAAACAATGAATGCAATCATAGGATTGGGAGAAGAAATTGAAGAATCTGTAATTGTTCACAAGGTACTAAGATCTCTTCCTATTGGATTCAACCCTAAGATATCAGCACTAGAAAAAAGATTAGATATGAACTCAATAAGCATGGATGAACTACATGTAATCTTCACAGCATATGAAATGAAAACTGAACAGGAAAATCCAGATGTAAAAGAAGTAGCCTTCAAAGAATCCAAAAGATCAAAGAAAAATAAAAAGGAAGAAAAATAATATAGAAACAACAACGATGTCTCAGAAGATGATGAAGAAGTGACCAACTTCGTCAAAAGAATGAACAAGGGAACCAATGGTAGGCATAGAGGTAAGCTTCCTTTTGTTGGCAAATGCTTAACAGGTAGCGTATGTTTGTCATTGATGGAAAGTACATCAGTGAAGATGGCAGGATCGGAGTGGGCATCGATAGACAAACAAGAACAACGTAGGCTCAGGAGGAATTAGCGCAGATTCGAAATTCGTCCAAGTAAGAAGGATGTGTAAGATTGGAGGAGAAGCGTCGTTGATCGTTGGATCCCATCAAAAATTCCCGACAACATGAGGGCCATCAGATATGAATAAAGACAAGAAGTGCGCGCATTGAAGAGGAAGACAGATCTCAGCCGTCAGATCTGTGCGCAGTGTCCGACCACCATTGGATCGGGGAGAACCTGCACGGTCTTTAAAGTGGAAGGAGAAGAGGGCGTAATCGCAATATTAAAAATCGCGATGAAATCCGAGCCATCAGATCAAGGTTTAATCTGAACCGTTAATTCCAGTCAACGTCGGAGTTTCGGGGATCGCGTGTTGGAGATGTCAAATAAACAATACAACAGGAACCCCGAAATCGCGATATACGAATTCACGATTTAATCGCAGCCATTAAGTTAAGAAGTAATATGGACCGTTGATTTTCTTCATGGAGTTTCATGAATCGAGACTTTGAAGTGACAAAAACACTTGACAACAAGAATGCCGAAATCGCGATATGCGATATGGTGATTCAATCGCAGTCGTTGAGTCAAGATCATATCTGGACAGTTGATCCAAATCCTTATAGGAGTTTCGCGAATCGCGAATTCAAAAGGAAAAGAAACAAATGCAACAAGATTCCCAGTTTCGCAATATGCGATATCGCGAGTCAATCACAGCCATTGAATCGAGAATGAATCTGGACCTTTGGTTCAACTCCGTGTCGGAGTTTCGCGAATCGCAATATGGAGAGACAAAAGAAACAAAGCAACTTGAATTACGAATTTGCGATATGCGAAATCGCGAAGGTACCTTATGCATAAGGATGTGGTCACAGCCCTTGGTCATGGGAAAAGAAGGAGCCAGYCCAGATAAACTCCATATCGGAGTTTCGGGGATCGCGACTTTGAGAGGAAAGAACACAAATGCCGAAATGTCGAAATCCGATTTAAAGGCAAAATTAATAAAGCTCATCCAACGGTGTAGATTAACCTAAAGGAGACCTGAGGGTTGTTGTTGCACGACATAGTATAACTGCCAAAAACCACTGATGGTTCCAGCCAGAGGACTTGAAGACACATGGGATGATTGACAGAGAAGGTGAAGAGACGCTGGGAATCTTCAAGAGGAATGAAGATGTTCATGAAGGTAATGGATAGCTGGATGGGCATTGAGGCCTGTAACTGAAACAGAGAAGGTGAGCTCGACTGTCACAGAGAAGATGAAGAGTCTCAACTACCAGAGAGGCTAAGGAATCTCAGCATAACACCCATTGATGCTGAACGCGTGGGAAAAAACACTAGAGAAGTTGAAGAGTTACCATGATGATCAGGCAGAGCACTCGAGAGGTGGTGGATATCCGTGTGGTGTGAACATGGAGATAAATTTCACACATTGCATGTACGAGGTTCACAGAAGCTATAAGTACATGGTACAGAGAAGAGATGGGGTTAGCGGTTTCTATTGGAGTTTCTGTGGTTGCTTCTATTGAAGGTGATTCATGTGTGAAGAAGGAGGAGAGTGCAGCAGCTGAATGGAATAAAAGAGGAACTGTGCAGTGAATGTACATGGAGCATAGAACATAAAAAGTGGAAGAACAGAAAATGCGAGTGAGGTGTGCAGAAAGGAAATGAGGCAGACAGAGCAACGAAATGTAGCAGAACAGTGATAAGCCTGGTAAGCCACTGTTGAACATCATATCACTGTAATAAGTTTCTGTAGCAAAGATTTATATTACAGGGTGGTTGGGAGGAGCTAGGGAGGACTTGTGTCCTCAAAGGTTCAAGTGGGTGCTTGAATACAGAGAGTCGGTGCTTCCTTCTATTTGGTGCTAGAGAAACCAAGGAGTTCGTGCTTCCTTCTAGTTGGTGCTAGAGAAACCAGGGAGTTGGTGCTTCCTTCTAGTGGGTGCTAGAGGAAATAGAGAGTGGGTTCTCTCAGCAAGTTGCATCTTGAAAAACTGAGGTTGTAGCCTCATTATGAGTTGGTTCTTATATGTATGATATTGTAAAGAATGTAAACCTTACTTATCATATAAAAGAAAAGAGGTTTTTACCCTACATGGGTTTCCTCAAGAAATATATGTCTCTATGTTTCTCATATATGTGAATGATGCTAAAAGTGCCATTGTTTATTTCCCTGCATTATTGTGATCATCATTCACAGTCTCTACAAAGAGTTTAAAAGAACCATAATTGTTTAAGCACGGTAACAACTGATTCACCCCCCCCCCTCTCAGTTGTCTAACAATTGGTATCAGAGTCGGCCCCTTTTATCTAAGGGTAGATCCTAGAGCTTAAACATGTCAAGCCATGAAGAAAATTCAACCAATAAGGCACCTCTATTCAATGGAACAAACTTTGCCTTCTGGAAAGTTAGAATGAGAACCTACATAATGGATTTAGGTGCAGATGTCTAGGATGTGGTAGAGACTGGTTATGTAAATCCAGTTGTGCTAGCTAATAAGGATGACAAACTAGAATTTAGCTTCAACGCTAAGGCTATGAATGCTATCTTGAGTGGGCTTGCAGAAGCAAAATTTGTAAAAGTTATGCACCTAGGAACTGCCAAAGAAATGTGGGACAAACTCATTAACAATTATGAGGGTAATGAGAAGGTAAAGGATGCAAAGATTCAAACCTACATAATACAGTTTGAACAGCTGAACATGAAGGAAGATGAAACTGTTGGAAAATACTTTCTGAGAGTAGAAGAAATGGTAAATGCAATGAAGTCACTTGGTGAAACAATTGGGGAACCTTCTTTAGTTCAGAAAATCTTGAGATCTCTCCCAGATAGGTTCAACCCGAAGGTCTCTGCTATAGAAGAACTTAA
>ML779599.1:197195-208969 GCA_009831015.1 Picea engelmannii
TGAGTACGGTTCGCATCGTGGTTTTTCTTTCTCTTGACTTCTTTCGTGAGGTGGGCTTCATGGGGGAAACCTTTCTTTTCTTTGGGGGATCATCCTCATCAATAGGATCCCTAGGCGGTGTTATTTCACCTTGCTTCTATTGATCTTCTTTTCCATTAGTCTCTTCTCTATTTACTTCTTCATCACCTCCTCGTCCAGGTGATACTAAAGCAGTTTCATATGATGCACTGCTCAAGTTTTGTACTTCTTCGGTCTTCTACCTTCTGTTGGTTCCAGGTGTGTCGTGTTATTCATGAGTGGCCTCCGAGATATCGATTAATTCGAGATCAAAAATTTATGTAGGGTCAGTAGGGATAAGGAGGTCTGTTGGCCAGTCCTTGGTTATCTCCTTGATTTCCTCTGCTGTGAGCTAATAGTATGACTGAATTTCTTCTTTATCCTCATTTGCAATCTCAGTGATATAAATGAAGTTTCGATCTGTGCAGAACTTCATGAGAGGTCTAAACTGGTATAGGGTTCTTGGCGTGATGCTAGGGACAACTTCGATGGCCCTCTTCAGCTGCACTTAGTATGTATGGAATACAACATTTTATTGCCATTGTTTTCCCATATCGATTGAGTATCAGAGTGTGGTGAACTTTGCAGTGAGCGGTTCAAACGACTCAATGTATAGGAAGGTCGCACCTTCCGACATCTCCCAAGTAGTAAACTCTATGAGGATCAGAAGTCAACTAAAGTGGAACTCATTTCTCTGATCTTGAGCTTCGTGGCAATCCAATTCCAGCTGGTTAACTACGTACTTCGCCCAGTTCATATGGAGTCCCTCTACACATTTCTTTGAGAGCTCAAAAATGAATCATGTGACTTTGGTAGGTCTGTTCTTTCTTACAAGATTTCTTGCGATCAGCTGGTAGGCCAGGCACACTGCGCCATTATGGATGGAATATACCTTGTAGTCTTCCATCCTCTTTTCTACATCAGCATATGTGTCTTTTATCCTCTATGCCATTGCGTGATCTGTAGCCTTCCCTGGGTAGAAGTCATGTGGGTCGGGTCCTTGCATGATCAATTCGGTGATCCTATGGATCAATATCGGATTGACTGTGATGCGTCTATATAGCCATAGATATATTCCATGGTAACATGAGAGAAGGATATTAACACATGCGTTAACCTCTTGGTGCCTTCCAAAGTGTACAATATTCATCACATTCAAGAGGGTGGACTGCACAAGTTTCATAGCCCATGGTTGGGGGATTATTTTTGAGTTCTTCTCCTTCAGCTTGGTCAAACACTTGCAAGGATAGAGCATACTGTAGTTTTTACAGTCCCCTAGGTGAATTCGTTGAACTTCAATGTCGCGATCTTATCCTGTTGTGTTCTTACAACACGTATCCCCTTTGGGAGGTAAGGAGTAGCCATGGTGTAATCAAAGTCTCTTGGGACACTGTCACGACTCACTGCACCAGCCAAAGGTAGGATGTAGTCAGGAAAGATGTTTGGAATTAACTCTACGTTCGCCAAGTCATCTCAATGCTTGGTTCTTTTCTCTGCTGTAGGTTGGGATGGTCTGGATCCACGAGAAGTCGACGGGGAGGCTTGCACTCCTTTCGTCGATGAGGCTTGAACTCCAACATACATCACCTTCTTAGCCATAAGGTCGATTAGAACTTCTTCGATGATTTTATCTATGGCACTGAGATCATTCGACATGCACACTTAGATAGGATAACTTAGGTGGATGAATGAGTTCTCAAAGAAATAGAATCTCAATAAACACAGCATGGTAGTAATGGGTTGGCCTGTATATAATTCAAAAAAGTGTTCTTCGTGCAACGATTGACGGAATAAGTAGACACGAGGTAACGAATCTCTCCAACGGACGAGAGGCCTTCATCAATGTGGTTATTTCCATTGCGGGGCGGTCCCAATGGTCTGATGGCAAGCTTTCAAGCCATAACTGTTTCTCTAACCATTCGGAGCATCAGGTTAATGCTTATAATGATCTCAACGGCTATATTTCTTCATCGTGGCGAAGTGCTAGGTTGCATTGTTCTGGTATCCCGACGAATTTCCAGTTTTTCAAAACTTCCTTCTATGATGACCCTTCTGGAACCTTCTTCCACTTTTCTATCTTTTCTCTCTTCTTATTGAGCTTTCTAGCCTTCTTCCATGTAATATTTATCTCGGTATTCCTCTTTCCATTCTGATTCTTATCTCCCTTTATCATAGTAACTTCGTGTTGTTGATGGTATTTCAAGGCCAATACTTCTTCTCTATCTGGGGTAGGTGTTGTTCTCTTCTACGAGTCTTCTTGTGTTTTTTCAACTTCAACATCCAAGTTTCTGGTTCTAAATAGCTTAAATATGTTCTCATGTTTTTCAATAAAGTGTGCTATCCTCCTAGTCATCAAATCTTATAATTCTTGCTTATTTTGTTCTAATACTTCCTCTTCTTTTCTTCTAGCCTGATCTTTCTCAATCCAAGTTTTTCCTAGTAATATAGAAAATGGGGCGTGGTTCTCAATAAATTTAACAACCTCAAAATATTATTTTGTCGAAGTTCCATAAGCACTCATAGATATCTGGGTGAGTCTTCCACATAGGGTTATCATCTTTCCTCTGAATAATCATATTGCTCCTAATGAAGGGATCATAGCAGGATTTCCTAAAATTTCCCAAGTCCTTTCTGTCATGATATTCACCTCTGTTTCTTCATCCAGAACATAGTCAATGTCAAAGTCTCCTATTCTTGTTTCTATGCACTTTTTTTCTTTGAATCTCTCCCATAAGTCGATATTTTTGTGAATATTCAGGGTTTCTTTCATTTGTAGCAATACATTCTCTGATTCTTTCTTGGGTTCTTCCATGGTCTTAGTTTCTTGATTTTTCTCAGGGTTTTCTTGTCTCATATTCATATTTTCAACCTTAACAATCATTCTAGGGAAATCCAAAACTTCATGGTCCATAGCTTGACAACAAAGACAACTAGGTATTCTACCAGGGCATTCCTTAGCAAGATGTCCCGGTCTTCTGCAATTATAACAAAGGATTAATCATTTTGTTCTTTGAAATGATCCCCAACCTTTCATGTATTGCGCACTAGGGTCATAGTAGCTAACCTGCAAAAACTTCTTTATACGATCCTGCATCCATTTGTTAGTCCACACATTATTTCTATGCATAGGAATAACATATCTTTCATTATTTCTATTAGATCTACTCATATCAAACCTTCTTTCATCTAGTTGTGCCCTACTTTTCAAACTATGACAAAATTTATCAAACATACCTAGATCCATTCTTTTGAAATAAAAATTTCCACTTATCTTACATTTTCAATCAAAACTTTTCACCGTTCTTACCTTTAAAAAAGCACAAAGCTTCAATATCTTACCTCTTTTCTTCAAATATGACGTTTCTTTTTAGCGCAGATCTTTGCAGGTCAAGTAGAATATTGCACATTAAAGCAACAGATCTATGCACAGAGCTTTATTTTCTTCAGTTCCTTTCAATCAAAATTTCATGCCCCAGCAACTGAACCATTTGTTGACACAGGGGAAGACCGAGGGTTCAATGCTCAAAATCACAACAATAAAACCCTAACTATCGGCCCTTTCGGCAACACCTGCGAAGCAGATGAAGTCTTACCCGAGGTAGAGGCAAGGGTGGTTGCAGGACTCTAGTGTTTGCAACCTTAGCTGGGACACTGATTTGTGATTACAAAACCTTTATAGAGCACTTAACAATTACAGTTCATCAGTATTTAACTAGTATCTACTTCGCAGATAAAACCTTTATTACATAGCATCGTAGTATTCACACAGATTCAATATATTCAAGAACTAAGCACATCAACCTAGATTAGATCTAGCATTCATTCACATTATTCAGCACTAAGCTATCATATTAGATTCTTCTAAGCATATATCAGTGCACTAAGAATTTAATCACATAAACAAGAGAACAACCATAAAGCACAAAGAAACCATAGGACAGGATATACGTGCTTCAACCCAGCCAGGGGCTACGTCCACCAACTCTTCTTATTTTTTATTATATTCTGTCAATCTTCTACATACACAGAGCCATAAGATCCTACTCCGCATAGGACAAGATATCCATGTGCACCTCACCAGATCTTCCTTCCCCGAGTTACGTTACAACAAAAAACTTCTACTCAATCTCTTACAGTCACTTGCAATTAGCCTTGCAAGTCTTACACAATATGCATAGAGCATATACAACTATCACTTTCACTTAGCACCTCATCACACATATGCCTATATCATCTTATACACACATCCTTGTTACATCGCCTAGACATCTATTTATATATTACAAAAAGGTCCTAAACATGGGTAAACCCATGGGCTGACATTCCCATACCTGTTACATAGCCCAAAACCCAAAAATCCCTAAAAATGGGGTCGAGATTCCACGATCTCCACTTCGACTTGCGCTCCACCTTCGATAGCCTGTCAAAGTCCCAAAAGTAGGTCAAACATGACCAAGGATACTCAAAACTTGGTAGAGGGCCAATAACTCTTCTTTGTCCCACATCATCGGTCAAACTTTACCATTTCGTCTTACAGTTGAGTATCACATCATGCGATTCCAACCAGTCCATATTGATCACTATGTCATAATATCCTAAGATCGTGACATATAGGTCTTCTTTCATTACAAAATATCCCAAGTTAATGTGATAGTCCATAACCTTTCCTCCAACCTTTTGTTTGGAACCTAATGCCATTTCTACATATATAAACTCATCCTGCTCGACTACCTTTACCTTAGCTCTTTTTAGCATTACACCAAAAATAAATCTTTATGTAGCACCTTGATCTATCAAAATACTAAAATTTTGGTCGACTATTGTACCTGACGTCTTGAGCACAGTGGATTGGTGCTTGGTCTGGCGGTTATTCACCACTACATGAATCCTATGTGACTTTCCCAAATCTCCAATTGTAGTGTATCCTGTTGACCTGGATGCTCCGGCTCTCTCAACTGGACAGTCTCGCTAGTAATTTCCAACATCCAATCTTCATTCTAGTACTCCTAGTCTCTGAAGTAGAAGCTACTGGCCTACCAACCTGAGATCCTTGTTTTTTTTGTTGAATAGGCCTAAACTACTGTTGATGTGGGAGATGTTTCTACTGATGTTGTGGTCCTCTATAGGGAGTCCACTACTAAGGAGTCGATCGTCGTGAACATGGATCCTCTAGACATATATCTATACCTTGATGTATGTATGACTGGTGTCTAATGTTTTTGCACTCCATATGTCTTTTTTCTAGTCAGCCTTGTAGGAGCCCTGCCCTGACCCCTGCTAGTAATCTCTTCCTCAGCTATGAGGGCCTTCCAGACTACATCGTGCAACGTTTGAGGCATTAGGATCCTCACCTTCACACGAATGTTGAAGTTAAGGCCGAATAAAAACTTATTGACCTTTATCTTTTCTGTGTTAATATGTGGAGCATACCTAAGTAGCTCCATGAATCAGGCCTCATACTCTGGCACCATACGACCACCTTGTCTCAAGGTGTTGAACTCATTGAGCTGGCGCTTGGTGAATTCCTCAGACAAATACCTCTCCTGAAATCATTCCTCAAACAATTTCCATGACATGTCTTCGATGACCATGTTTAGTTGAGGTAGGATTGTCTTCCACCATATAAGAGCACTCCCCTTCAACTGAAAGACCTCCATGTGGAATTTCATGTTGGAGGTGTAGTCACAAAGTCCAAACAACATCACCATGTTCTACAAACATGCCCCGGTGTGGCACCCATGAACTCAGGAAACTTCATCTTCTCGATTTCTCTATTAATGCTACCACTACCAGCTGAAGCACACTCTGAACCCTCATTGGGTATAGGCGCCTTGGCCTCATCTCTATCTAGTCGGTTAATCAAGGCCTCTGACAACCTCTCAAAGGACCTCATAAATCCAACCACATCCCCCACAACAACCTCCTCCTACCCAATGACTTGTTCTTCTACTTGGGGGTTAACCCGTCTGGCATGGATGCTACTGGAGGCCTCGCACCTCCTCCCCTAACACCAGGTCTTCTACCTCCACAACGTCTTCTAACCATGATTACCAACATGGACAAATTTAAATTTTAATTAGCGATAAGTTATGAATCAGGTGTTTAATATAGTGTAAGGAATAATGATCCCAAGTCATAGGGTTGAACCCTTTATGATACCATATGTAACGTCCCCTCGATTACGACAATGAATAGTCAGGTGCAATAGGTAAAAAAAAAAAATTGCATTAGGATATTAGAATTGTCTAAACATAATTAATAGCATTGCAAGTGACATATCATCATAACTAATATCAACACCTAATCAAAGCATTAACATATCAATAGTTTTGCATAATCAACACATCATCATAATAAACAATGACACAAATCAACACGTCACGATCAACTCAAGAAAAATGCTAATAATTGATCAACCATGTCACTAAATATTAAAAGAACTACCCTCCCAACCTACCCTGCAAGGTTAGGACCTCCAAGACACATAGGCAATGCTCAAGTTTGGGATTCATCCGATTGATTTTGACCATTTAAGGTCTCAGGACTAGCGATTGTTCTAAGGAACAAGGAGGTATCTAAGTCCCTTAATCAATCAAAACTCAAAACTCTAGACTAGATTATCAGTCATACATAAACATTATTTGATGGCGCAAGAGTAATCTAATTACTCAATCAATCATACATCAACATTATTTTAATTGCGCAAGAGTAATCTAGTTACTAAATCAATCATACTTCAACGTAATTTCATGGTGCAAAAGTATTCTAATTACTATATCAATCATACATCAACATTATTTTCATGGAACGAGAGTAATCTAATTACTCAATCGATCATACATCAACATTATTTTAATGGCACCAAAGTAATCTAATTACGCAATGAATCATACATAGATATCACCTTAAAATTAGATGAAAATAGAAAAAAATAGTTTCTCTTAGAAAATAAATATATAAATGCATATACCATTTCAAATGGAAAGGAATTGGGGGTGTTCATTATTAATGGCTTGGTTGATGTCTTTCAATGATTATGCAATCTTGACTGTCACTAACAATATTACGTAGATGACTAGGATACATGAATCTCATTCATTTAAAATAATCAATTCTAGAGTTCATTCTTACTAACTTATGCAGATTGATGAGTTGGTTGTCAAGGAGTGGTGGGTTATATTCACTTACCTTTATATTCAAAGGTATGGATCTATTTCCTAGCACAAAAGTTTGAAGCCTCTGACGTTTTTGTTAGAAATAAAATCCTTAATAGGGATCCATTAAATACATGCATATTTGATAGTCGGGATATTTGAGAACATAGGTCAAATGATTTTGTAAGTTATTGTAGGGATCATGAAGAATTCATTCACTACTATTTATACTTTGAGAAAAATTGAGTTGCAGAGAGAAAGACATTGCACATTGTATGATGAAATATAATTACAAATTTAATGGGGTTTTTCGAGCATAAGCATGTAATTGTGCAATATATTGGATTAACCAGAGTCCCACCAAAGTTGCTTGGAAAAAAACCCTAGAATATTCTTGGAGAGGATGCAAGCCAATAATGTCACATTTTTCATGTTTAGGAGCGTGTATGCAACCAAGGAACAATGTAATTCAAAATTTGTTGATAGAGGGTGCTTGTTAGCGATTTGAGCAAATCACAAGAAGAAAACCTCTAAAGGTGGGTTGCTACAAGAGATAGTTCATTAAGGTCGCAGGGGGAGATTATCTGAAGGTGGTTCGCTACAAGAGAGGTATGTTTAATTGCCGGAAGAAAAAAAAATGCAGGAAGGAATATCTCTACATGAAATTTTTCTATAGGATATTCGCTAAAGGGGAGGCACATTCAATCGTTGGAGAAAACACAATTTCTAGAAGAACGTACTACATGAAATTCACCAATAGTCATTTAAGTAATTTTTTGATGGTGAAGAGCAGACATCTAAATGATTTGCAAGGGCGAAGGAATTTTCGATGAATGTCATTTAAATAAATTCGTGAAGGAGAAGATAAAACATCTAAATGATTTCCAAGAGCCAAGGAATTTCGTTGACTGTAATTTAAATAAATTTGTGCAGGAGAAGAGAAGACATATAAACGTTATGCAAGAGCCAAGGAATTTCTCTGACTGTCATTTGAACAAATTTGTGAATGCGGAGAGAATATCACATCTAAACAATTTGCAAGAGCCAAGGAATTTCACTGACTGTCATTTAAATAAATTCGTGAAGGCAAAGAGAAGAAATCTGAACGATTTGCAAGAGCCAAGGAATTTCACTCACTGTCATTTAAATAAATTCGTGAAGGTGAAAAGAATACATCTAAATGATTTGCAAGAGCCAAGGAATTTCATTGATTGTCATCTAAATAAATTCTTGAAGGAGAAAAGAAGACATATAAACTATTTGCAAGAGCCAAGTAATGTCATTGACTATCATTTAAATAAATTTGTGAAGGTGAAGAGCATACATCTAAACGATTTGCAAGAGATAAGGAATTTCGTTGAATTCCATTTAAATAAATTCATGAAGGTGAAGAGAAGACATCTAAACGATTTTCAAGAGCCAAGGAATCTCAATACTTCATCCGCTCAGAGACACATCGATTTGATCTAGGATAGCTAGCGTGAACTTAATCCAAAAAATACAAAATTCCAATGCTTAGTTGTGAAATGTAAATGGAATTATTATTCAGAATACAAAATTCCAATGCTTAGTTGAGAATGTAAATGGCACTACTATCTAGAAAATGAAAAAATACAATGCTTAGTTGAGAATGTAAATGACATTAATATCCAGAAAATACAAAATTACAATGTTTATTATTCAAAAACCCATCAAGGATTTACCAAATCAATGTCAGGAACAAAATGGTGGTTTATGACAATATTTTCGGGCAATGAACATGAAATCTAACTAATTAAAATTTTAACTCAAATAAGAATATTGTAACCGTAGTCGACGAAGAGTCAAAGATGTTCTTCAGCAATGGCGATCCTTATGTCATCCCTCTTGTTAACCGTAGAGACTTCACCGATACCTCCCAGCCAACGATAGGGGTACTCTTCTTCCCCTTTATCCCCCTGAGCCACAAAGTGGATACACACACAAAACCAAAAATCTTCTAGCTCCAAGCTTGCCTCACAAATTAGAACCATCACTCTCTCTCAAGCTGGGTATCCCAACTCTCACAAGTAAAACCAGTCAAACATTTCAGCAGCATAACCTTACCAATAACCAATATCCTCCCCTTTCCCATCTTAACCATTTTCTTTATAGGAATTCTCTCATTGGCACATGCCCCTTTCACAATTAATTTTCTTTTTAATTAAATAAATTAGAATTTATTCCCCCCTTTAACTTGTCACCCTCTCCCCAAGTTGCACAAGTAATTCCATATTTTGTTTTAATTAATAGTCTATTTCCCTCACATTTCCCAAATGCACTCCTTAAATCACTCCAAGTTGTCGTTTTATTTCCCATATTCTCAATTAATGACTGACGCCTTACTAAATCCGAGTTGAGTTAAAATTGGAGTCTTCTTCTATTTAGACTAGTGTTAACTAGACTCTAGATACCACTCTATTCATACACAATTTCTTTCATGCTTTATTCCTTTCTTATCTTAATTTCCAAATTGGTATTTTCTTGCACACATGTGTATTATATTAATTTTTTAGACTTATTTGATTTTTCTTAATTTCTTAAATTGATTTACCTCATTCCTATTTTGATTTAGTTAATAATTCAATTTAATCTCCTTACAAGAACTTATACTTAGGCTTAAATTTTTAATAGGCTTAGACTCTCACTTGGGATTTACAATGAATAATTTCAATCCTTAATTATTTAATTGAATCGGCAATGCTTAAATATTTTACAAGGTTTAATTATTCGCTCAAGGTTCTCTAACCACCTAGATTCATTGACTCAAGTGTTATTTATGTGACATGCCCTTCAAGACACAACTTTGTGCTCCAAGGTTGTCACTCGCCTTTTGACTAGTTTTGGAAGTTGTCCAACCCTTGGAGTCAGCACTCCATTTGGGCAACATTGTGAGAGACTAAGGGATTCTAAGGAATAAGGACCCCACTTTATTGCATGCCCCTTAGAATCTTTGTGAGTGGCTGTCTATGTCTTCCCTCACGACATCATGGACCTCTTGAACTAGGTAATCGTTCACCTACAATTCTAGTCACGGCGGGAGTGCTAGTAGGCTATGACAGAGACGTTGCCACACCTCTCCCTCAATATCTGGCTTATGTGCATGGCCCCTTTACTCCTTATGTGATTCATATTAGCAACCATTCGTCACCCTGCATCCATCAACGAAACATTGTCAATGATCCTTATACAAAATCATACTATAATCGATTATATGTCACATATGCATAAATGAAATACTCAAACCAATACAATCCATTCATTGACTCAATCCATTCCCTGAGTCAATACATATATATCAAATAACATTAAATCACAACCATCAACATCATCCTAAAAATCCATAAGAGAAACAAATAACCATGTACTATAACTAGATCACTTGCACGCAAGTGTCCTCAAAGAATAATTCGATAACATGTGCTCGCAAGAGCGGGATGTTACAATCACCAAATAACCAAATCCTACCCTGGAAGTTGAAGTTAGTATAGTTTCAGGAGTAGCACAATAATTTTACATGTCCATAGTGTCATTTGTACCAATCCGTGCAATAAACAATGAGTTGAAAGAGTTTCATGTGGGGAAATAATCAATTGAAGTATTTTGGATAACTAAATAAAATATTATTCAAGCACTAGTTCTCTTATTTTTCAATTTGCAAAATCCCTTTGAAGTGGACACAAGTGTAGGTGGGATACTATGGGATTAATCTTAATGTAAGGATGTAAGCTATTTTTTTATCATGGTGAATTTTTTCATGCATAAGTCTTCAACTACCCCACATTTGACAAGAAACTCCATGTTTTACAATCATAAGCATGAAAGAAATCAAGATGATAAAGTCATCTACATTCAACATTTTTATCAGAGAGAAATGCATACTTCCACCAATGATTCCCCTTTTGAAACTTGTTTTATATGTTTCTACCTTCATCTTTACATTTGCTATATATATAACATGGAGAAAGATGGAAGATGTAATCAAAGAAGCACAAAAAAATTAAAGTCATTGACGACATCAAGGAAACCCATTTGCAAGTTTAGGACACAGTAATTAAATCAAATGAGAAGTACAATGTTGGGCACGACCAACACAAAATTGAAAATGTACTTAAGGTAGGAGGTCGACTTTATTTACACCTAAATCAATAAATGTTTTGGTGATTGAATAATAAGTACAAGCTCTATGATATTTTCCTTCCAAAGTGTTGGAACATGTAGGAAATGATGCATATAGACTTAGTCTACATCCATACATGTGAACTTACTCCGTAGTGAATATTCAAATCCAAAAATCTACTAGTCATTCATGCCTGATGATGAAAATGGGGAGCATGTATTACCTACCATAGAGGACATAGAATTGGAATGTCATTCAAGGTTATCTAAAGATAAAAAAAATTCAAAAGAAATTGATAATAACTAGATGGAGGAAACATGGAATCTATAGGTTGGGTTAACAGATGATAGATTATAAGAAAGAAAAAGTGGTACTCTAGGGAGAAGGTTGAGAAAAATGTTCATCATCTCCTTTAGTAAAATATT
>ML779599.1:213209-241995 GCA_009831015.1 Picea engelmannii
AAATGCATCATTCATGTCAAAATCTAGGTCCCCAAGAGAAAGATCAATATGGACAAACCATCATTTCCCTTTCTCCTCCTTTTCTCGATTCTTTAATTCAAGAGGTCATCTTAGGTTCAGATTTATTTCATCATGAGAATAGTGTTGCAGCTTGTCATGAATGAATTCATAGCTTATCATTTGTTGTCGTAATCCCTCCTATTGTTAATGAACTAGTGTGCCATGATTTTCCAAGCTTTGATGACTATGAGTATGTTTTCACTGAACAACCAGTTATCCCAGCTATTATACTATTTTCCTTAGCCATTAATAGTCAAATGGTCATTGATTGACCTTTGTATGATGATTATGAAGATGATTTCCATGAACAGTCTGTTGAAGACCTTATATCAGAGAAGTACCCTTCACATAAAAGAAACAATAGCTTGTTTCAACCCTCATGTCATATTTTTGTTGCTGAAAAAAGAAGAAAAAGATGATAATCTAATTTTAGTGGGTGAAAAACTGAGAAATTGGGACCATAAGCCAAGCTATGATGAATATCCCTCACAATCAAAAGATAAGATAGAAGAATGTAGTTTCCCAAACACTTCTAATTGTGATGAACTTCCATATAAACCCCATATTCCTCTTGAAGACACAATTTCAGTTTCATCAAGCAACCAAGATCAAATGCCATGTGATCAGATGAGAAAGGTTGAAATTAAAGAAAGACAAGCATCACTAATCCTTTTTTCTAATACACCTCATGACTAGGAGTGGACCAAGGCCATATGCATTGAGGATGAATCAAAAAATCAGCAAGCCATAAAACAACCAATCACAGTGAAGGAAGGACCTAATGCAATACTTTTCATTTTTACACAAAGCAATGTCGTGGAGGCAAGTATTGATTATGTTTTCCAGGATCCATTTGTAGCCTGTCTGCAAGCAGAAAGTGGGCCTAGTCTCATTGATTTCTTCAATGGAAAGTGTATTTCCAAATGTTTCTTTGACGTTCCTTCAAATAAGAATTATCTCTGGTGCTTAAAGAAGCACATTTCAAAGCTTCAAACAGTTGAAAAAATGATGAAATGGCTTCATTGGTTGTTTCATGTAACTTGAATGCTTCATTTTCCCAATAATTAGAGTAGGTCTATGTAATAAGCTTGTTGAAGAAGTATCATTTTCATCATTTTTGTCAGTTTCAGTTTTCATTTGCATTTAGTTTCAGTTGAAGGTCACAGATCAAAGAAGATTGCAGAGGTTAAAGGTTGGGAGCATCCCTAGGATAAGGCACTGAAACTACAAGAGTTATTAGAGCCTCACAGGGAGGAATATATCCCACATGGAGCCTATGTTATCAAAAGATTGGTTTATTCCTCAGCTTTGCATAAATCCTTCATTATTCATTTTGGCAAATGAATACATTTGTTGTGGGATATTTTATTTATTTTGGGAAAAATTGAAATTATATTGGTTTATGACCAATATCCAAGTTCAATATCAAAAATCACTCATGGATTTATGCTACCCAATCGCACGCAGACACACAAGCGGGCACTACTTAAATTCTCTACCTAAATTCTGGCAGAAAACGAATTGTGCGGAGTTATTTTACCAGTTTTGAGTCACTAACTTGAAACTTGGATTATGAACAATTGAGAAAGTATTTTGGAAAACTGGAAGAGGGTTTTGTTCATAAAATTCCAATTAACAAAACCCTCTCCCAGGTTTGCAAAATGTGGTATGGTTTGAGATATATTAAACATAGAAGTGGCGCTACCAACTATTTTACAACGACGCTACCTAATTTCCTATAGCGGTCACAGTTTTAGTATTCACCTTTTTGGGAGGTTGCCACCTATCAAGGATGATTCAAATGGATTCTCAAGGATCCGTTATATGTTAAGGGGCACTTGCACCTAATATTTATCTCCATCAAAGGTATCATGCATGAGGTGGAAACATTTTATTAATGACTTCCAACAAAGTCCTGAAAAATTAGCAGTTTGCTGGATTTTTGTCTCTTTGATTGTTTCCACCTATCTCCAAGGTTTAGAATCCAATGGAGGAGATGGGATTTGACCTCCTAAGGTTATGAGGATGATATTTCCTATTTAAGGAAGAAAATATCTCTTGGAGTGGGGATTCATGAGCCAAGAGAGGCTAGAGAGAGTAGGAGCAGACATCTTTCTTGTGCGTGTTCAATTGTAAGCCTGTGGGAATTTTATGATTGTAGGCATTACTGCTATTGGAGACTCATGAGAGATGTGATTTTAGATTGTAAATATTCTATTTATATTTCTTCTTATTTCAATATATTGCAGATTTGAGGATCAAAGGCTGACAATGATTTATGGATCCCTAAGCAACAGATGATCTGTTGTGTTTTTCCCATCAGTCATTGTTTATATTCAAGTATTTGTTGATTCATTGAATTTAGAGGATATTTGTTTAGTGAACATTCTACTTTATATTTTCCTACTTGATTCTTCCACTTATCAACATATAATCTTGTTTTTTGTTGATCGGCTTTTGTGCCTTCAATGAGTAGGGTGTTTGTGACTCCATTTCCCATTGGTGTAGCCTACGGATCTACATTTTGTAGCCCTCTCTCTTTCTTTATCCATCTTGTTGATCCACCTATTCAAAACCAAAATTATATTTTACATTATGATGGGTGTTGAGCTTAGACTTTAGTAGTCCAAGTGTGACTTTTAGTGCTAACACAACCCATGACATTTTTGGAATTGTCAAATCTCTTGTTTTAGTATGGAGGTCATGGGAGCTTGTCCTTATTTTAGAAATTTTAATTTTTCTTTTCTGCTAGTCAAAGAAACAAGATATTTTTCATCTTATAAATTAGGGTTTATCGGCTCCTTATAACATCTTAATTTTCTTTTATCCTCTATTTCTTTATAATGCCATAATTTCTCCTTCAATTTAGATGTAATAATATTTTTAATATTATCATTATTACTTATAGTGACCTCTTCATTTAGTCCCCAATGATTTTCCAAGACTTGGCATATTTATGCCATCATGCTTCAACCATTGGTGGTTTTGACTAAAGTTTGAAGCAAACTTGGGAAGCCTATTTTATTCCATGTTGTTTATTTTATTCTTGTAAATTAGGTACCTATTCATAAGTGTGCTCTCAATGGGGGAAATACTCACTTTTATGAGGAGGATAGGATAGGGTGTATTATCTTTAATTTTGAGATTATAAGTTATAGAACATTTTTGGATTTGTTATTTTTTTTTTAAAGTTGTTTTCAAGTCCACAATAAGCTTCCATTTATCCTTTTCACAATTCTATAGTTCCAATTAAGCTTGTGATGAAGATTAATTTTGAGATATTTGTATGAAGTCACTTCCTCCATGTAGTTGTTTTCATACAAAAAATTAGCATAAGTGATATTTTTGGATTTAATTTTCATAATCTTTGTTTTAAGAGTGTTGAAAGTCATGCCTGTACTAGAGAAAAAATTCTTGAGGATATTTATTTTCTTTTTGAGAACATGGGGACTTCTTTCGATAAGAACAATATCATTGGAATAAAGAAGAATGATGATGATTGTACCAATGGGAGTCACCCCTACACAACCTACTTTTTACAAACAACCTTCCAAATTGCCAATGTATATTCCAAAAAGGGTAGGCGACATTACACAACCTTTTTTAACTCCTATATTACAATTAATTTCTTCCAACTAGCTCTCAATTTTCTTGGACTTGGAAATAAAGTTCTCCTACAACCTTACCATAATAGTTGTCAACTACAAAGGAACTTTTATCTCTTTTAACCTATTCAAAAGTTTATTCATATCTATTGTGTCAAAATCTTTTCTAAAGTCAATGAAACAACATAAGGGATTGATTTTACTATCCTAAATGATAGCTCTGAAATCTAGCCTAAGGGAGCTAGTCATAATGGTCTGATAATTACACGGATTATTTTATTGCCTAATTTAAAAATAGGTACAATGATGTTTGAGTCCAATATTTATGGAATCCATTCTTAACTAATAAATTGGAAAACTTGTGGATGTGAGGGTTGGGATACACGCTCTAATTTTTTATATTTCAACTTGATCACCTTTGATGTCCTTATATTTCCTTTTTGTGAGATTATTGACCCCAAACTCTATGTCATCTATTAAAAAACATATTTCTCTATGGATTCATAAAGATTTTTATTGTTTTCATTAGTTTTACCAATTAGATTTTTTCTCCAAAATTTCTTAGGATCTAGCTTTGATATGTGCAAAAACAACTCAGCGATTTAATTTCAGTCCCTTCATTAAAGGATTACAAACTATTAAATCTGGAGAAGTACAAATATATCTTTTTATCTTGAGACTATAGTTGTTGTTTTAACATTAAATTCATAACCTTCAATTAAACATGTGGGCATGCAATGAGTGTGAACCCAAAACATATGTGGACGTGCACCAAGTGGTAACCAAGAACATCAAATTACTTTAAGAGGGTTTCTCAATTTTAACGTTTCTTACATTAAAACCCATATTACTTCAACACTACCGAGGTGCATTTTGCACATGCTGAGCACTTTCTTTCCAATTTTCAATGGAATGCCAATAAAATAGCTCAAACAAGTCTGTGTTGCATGTAAGAAAACGCGTATGTGTAGATCGTCAACATGTGTTGGCTTTGATGGGAATTTGGCGTCTAGTACACCGACTCCCAGGCTTATTTGGTGATAATACCCCGCTAGATGTGAGTAGAGCTCCTGCCCCACCATTATATACGGAATGTTTTGTGCGTTGAGGACCGGGTGGATTGGCTGTTTTTACAGTACATGTCTGAGCATACTGTAAAAAAAACACCTTTTACCATGATGGATTTTCTAATTATAATTTCATTTTTTGAATTAACAAAATAGAAATTTTCTTCATCATAAAAATTAAAAATAAAAAATTGTTAGAGGAGATGAAGTTTAACATCTATTAATTCACTACATAAAATCATTAAAAAAAATTCAAACTTATTATTCATTTTTAAATAAGTACAAATTATGAAAGTAGAAATATGTAATGGATGATAATTTTTTCTACACATTTTTGAACTCCAATACATAGCCAAGCAAAGCCTTCATCAAAAAGAAGTTTTAAAAGTTCACAAATTACCTCTTCAATTATATATATATATATAGTATTATCTTATGCTAACAAAAAGGGACACATGTCTGAGCATACATCAAGACTCGCCACCTATTTTGTCACATGTATGGAAACTAGAACAAGTGGTCGTCATTGTTCAAAGACCAAAATGCAACACATGTCTGGAAAACCATTGGGAATTTCCACTTGTTCTGCCACATGCATGGAAACCAGAACATGTGGTTGGCATTGTTACAGGACCAGCTAGTGAACCAGGGTCTAGTCACGGCAAAAAACATTGTAACTAAGACTAGAAAATTAACAGTGAAGAAACTAGACATGAGGCGAACCCAGGCGTCCATGTTGGCGGACTGTGAAGGTGTATGGATGGAAGCAAGTTGGGAAATGACTCTTTGCAGGCTCACTTGACAAGGAGTCAAACAAAATATCCAAGTGCTTGTTGAGGATGCTTTGGTTGTGCATTTTATCAACCAAGTCTCTTCTCATTTCAAAAATGAGGGTCAAATGATCCTTCGTGAGCCTGCAGGTGTTGGGCAGTTCGTGGTTGTCCAGAGTCGATCCCACTGGCACTCTTGTATGTGTTTCCCTATTGGGTGGGTCAAGGTTGTCCTCCTTGCTCCAGAGTTCTCCCCATCTTATCCTTGGGTATTCGTCGTTGGGGTCACTGGGATTTTGGAAGTAATATGACATCAGACGAGGAAATTCCTCTTCTACCAGACATCCGATCATGACCAACTCGGGGGAATTCAAGGGAATTCCAATGTGTGTTTGTGCCATCTTCTCTTCAATGATATCCTTCAAGTTAGGAGGACTTTTTTCCCAGATCGTAGTCATCTCCTCCTCCACAACGCAACCTTCGTAGAATAGCTCCAGGTTTGGTGAGTGAGGTTCATTATGAGCTTCCTTGCCCCAATTTTGATCAGAGAGGGGAGAGCGGGCCGAGATACTTCTTGGAATGGGAGAGAGAGAGAGGTTGATCTTTGGAATCAGTGTCTGCCTACTCGACTGTAGTAGGTCGACCCACACTTGGACTTGCCTCTTTCATGAGGCATGGAAATGCTAATCTCGTGGTGGAGAGAGTTCACAGTGGAGAGGCCATAAATGCTTGGGATGGGCTAGAGGAAAGTTATAGAGGTTTGGAGTGCTTGAAGCCTAACACCCGGGGGATGACAAAAAACTGAAGACAATTGTCAGAGATGAGGGTTGTAGCGGGGACATACATGTGTGATGATGAGTGAGGTGATGGCTAGGGGGGGCATGAATGCTAGGATGATGTATGTTGGATGCATCCTACCAGTACCAGAGGGCCAAACTTGAAATTCCATTTGAGTTGTTGCACTGTCCCAACGCACTAAACATTGGCCGGAGTAAATGCTAGGCATTACGAATGAACTGGAGAGGATGTTGGCAGCGAGGGGATTTAACTTCCCTCGTTGTTAGTGTTCCATGTGACTCACCATTGCCAGGTGTCACCCCATATGGGGGTAGGAAATGTTGAAGAGCTAGCTCTTGGCATTGTTTTAACAGTGGTGAATCTGGGTGATCTTGGGGATTGAGAATAAGGATTTCTACTTGGGCGATGACTTCCTCATTAGCTATTTTTTTTGCTACTTTATTGGCCTCACGTCTGATGTGTGAAGTGATGAGATTAAGGGGTGGATGTAAAAAGTCTTGTAGAAAAGAGAGACAACCTAACAGGCGCCAACTAGGAGTGACTTTTTCTGGATCCATGCCATTGATGATTTTGATTTCTAACGAGATAATTACTTTTGATTCCCCTTCGATGATAAGGGGTTGTAAATTAAGCTGTGAGGCTAGTTGGATTCCTCTGATTATACCCCAAAGTTTAGATGAGTTGTTCATATCATGCCCCATAGAACGCGCCTTGAGGTGCCTGATTTTCCCTGTGTTATCTCTAATAACTGCTCCAAAACCTGTTGGCCCAGGATTTCCTTTAGAGGCTCCATCAAATTTCATCTTCCATAAACCTGGGGGACGAAAACTCCATCTAGAGGGGCTACTAGTGATGGGGGTCGGGGGAGAAGAGAAGGAGAAAGAAGCCTTGGGAGATATCAATTGCCAAGAGGAAAATATGAGGGACTCTGGAGGTTCAGTGGGAATATCATCTGGGTTCCAGGATTGAATTTGAATAGTTTCCCAAATGATCCCTACTATCCTAGTCTAGATTAAGGAGGAAGTGGAGGTCTGGGAGCAGGAGATGTGCTTATTTATTTCTTTCCAAAGCTTCCAGATTATAAAATGTGGCAGTATTTTCCAAATTCTGTTTAGAAGTGGGATTTTAAAATCCCCCGAGCCCTAATTTCTAATAATGATGATGATGCTTGTTCTGTCTCGTTTGGTTTGCCTCATGATTATTGCAGCTTGGGCTCAAATCGAGTTGTTTCTGGGGCATTGATTGCAGAGATGCCTCATTGTTTCTTTGTGTTTCTTGCATAAGTAACATACTGAGGGACCAATGAAACCTCATTTTTTGAGGTTATCCCATGTTAGGAATGGGTTTTGGACCAAGATCTCGAGAAAGGTGGAGAACTTTGGCGAGAGTTTGGTTTTCCAGTTTGGTTTTGAAAGTTCTCCTATAGTTTATAGGCTTCCTTAACTGTGAATGTACTGGCAGTGGAATACCCCCAATGAAGAATATCCTTTTACTCACTAGTTTGTATCTTCCTATTTCCGATTGTTTCTTGCCAAGGTTGCATTTCAAAATTTTCGGGTAGATTGAGATCCTGAGAAAGAAATTTCCAACTACGCCAAGGGGGCTGATGCAGGGCATGAAGCCATAATTCTACAACTTTGAGGTGCCTCAGCTCTGGTAAGAAGTTTTGGTAAGGACGTATGTTCTCTAGAGTTTGCAAAGGAGGGTGTTGTTGCCAAGCATCTATCCAAAATTGGGTGGATTGACCATTCTGAACTTCCCAAAAAGTGTTCTTTTGAATGAGTGGGTGGTTTCGCCAAGCCACATTCCAAATATGAGAGCCCTGGATCTATTCTTCAAGCCTAATGAGTTTCTCTTATTGTAGTTGGGGGGTATATTTTTTCTTGCAAATTCACGCCCAATGTTCTTCTGGGTACTTTAGCCAATGCCACCAGATTTTTTCTCCCATGACATTGTTTAGCTTTCCTAGGTCATAGAGGCCCAATCCTCCCAAGGATGTAGGTTTGCAGATTTTATCCCAACTGAATAAGGCCCAATTTTTCCCTAGTTTGTGACCATGCCAGAAGAATTTTTGTTGTAGGTTTCTTATGATTTTAATGATCATTTGTGGTGATGCGAGAGATGAGAACATGTAGGTTGGAATAGCTTGAAGCACCTCCTTTAAGAGGATGAGCCTTGCAAGGAGGTTTAGGGATACATGAACTGAGACAATTGGAAATTGAGAGGATAAGGGGGTTCTAGGCAATTTTTAGTGTTGTTGATTCTAGCAGGGGTAAACCTAGATAGTTGGACGGAAGGGAGAAGCCTGGGATGCCTAAGAGGTAGGAGATGTGCTTTTTAATTCCTAGGGGAGTGTCGAAGAAGAAAATCTAAGATTTGTCTAGGTTGAAAGTGGTTCTAGAGGCGTCACCAAAGTTAGTGAGCATGGTTCGGAGCTAGACAACTTCCTTGGAAGTGGGGGTGTTTAGAAGCATTGTATCATCAACAAATTGGCTATGGGAAGCTGCAGGATGGATTTGGTGGAGTGGGATCCCTTTCAGTGTGTCATTCGAGATCTAGATGATAAAAAATGTCCTAGCCTCTCTTCCATGATGACAAAGAGGAAATGGGAAAGTGGTTCCCCTTGACGGATGCCTCAAGAGGGGGAAAAATTCCTTGAGGGGACACCATTTACTAGAATGGAGAAAAATGTTGAAGAGGTGAATTTCATTATCTAGTCTATCTAGTCTTCACTGAACCCAAAGTCTGAGAGAAGAGAGTGCATATACTTCCAATGAAGTTTATCAAAATCCTTAGAAAGGTCAAGTTTTATGAGCATACCTGGAGTGCATGTGGTCTTGAGTGAGTGTACCACTTCATGAACCAAGATAACATTGTCCATGATGTGTCGCCCCTCTATATATCCTGATTGTTCCTTTGAGATGATGAAGGGAAGTATGGGCTTGAGCCTAAGGGAAATTACCTGTGTGATGATCTTGTATATGACATTGCAGAGCGTTATTGGTCGAAACGTTTTTAGATTGGTGATCCAAAATGGGTCCAGGAAGGCCTAAAAATCAAGTTCTTGGAATCACAGAAAACCAGGGCCATTGCGTCTGTCATGTCACATTGATTCCAACCATATAATGTTTTCCTCAAACAAACACCATATGCGAAAGTTATCGCGTTATGATCAAATTCCCAAATAGGCAAAATGTCTACTTGTCAAAGTCAATGTTGATGTCAGCAGGTACAACAGGTGATGTCATGATGACATCATCATGCTGATATGGCATCACCAGGAGGTGACACATGTCACAAAGATTTGGCATTTTCGAGCCAAGTTGGCACTGTACCGATTTGACACATGTCACTGTACATATGACACGTGGAAGTCCATACATGATTTGGCCCAATGAAAGGCGGACACATGGAAGTAAGGACGAAAGTTCTTGTACGACATGTGATGTGGAAGGTGACTGTGTAGTACCGATGACAAGGGAAATGTACGGTGATGATGTGGCATGTATGACAATACAACACGTGGCATGTACGTAGGTGACATGGCATGTACATTGGTGATGTGGCATTGTTGACTGGGCAACTAACTAGACCAATGAATCAGCAGTACGAGCCAATCCTAGGGTGACATGTGGCCCAATCAAAGGGTGCCACGTGGAAACCCGGATTTGGACAAGGCTGGATGGGTAAAAGTTTTGTTCCACCTATGGGGGACTCAAACCCGCAACCTCTAAGATGGAAAATGATTTAACAAACCGAGCGCTAACCAACTCTCATATACATGTGGCTTGTTTCTGATTCGGTGCAATATACACTTAAGTTTTCCGTGGCACCATTTTAGGGATAATCCTCGATCGGCAGGGGCAGCCCCGATCGACTAGGGGCTGGAGACGAGGGGTCTAACCAACATGTGGGCGCAAAGGAGCTAGAGCCATAGCCATATGGCCATTCAAATGACCAAGGTCCGAGTTTAGGGGGCTAAGGACCAAGAGTGCACCAACCTAAGGACACATGGAACAACACCATATGACCAGGGGACTGAATTTTGGCAGTTGTGCCCATATTTTTCCCATTTTTTAGTTTTGAACTATATTGCATATTTTTTTATTGATTTTTCCATTGATTTTGGGATATTTTGGTCATTTTTGGGAGATGTGGAGCCCTTTTTTAGGCTAGATCTTGGGAGGAATTTGGCACAATGTTACTAAATTCAAACCTATATAAACCGGAGGTTCTTGGTAGCTTGAAGGGGAGGTTAAGAGAAGGAGAAATGCTGAGAAATTTGACAGTCAATGCCATTTTTATGTAGGGAAGCCATTGAGGAGAGCAACTTTGCGGGCCATTTCTGGGAGCTTCGCTGAACCGTTTCCACTGTCGTTAGTTGTGTTGGGTTCTTAAGGTCTAGCAGAACACATCCAGACTAATCTATAATCCATTTGAGACTTTTCTGATGTACATTTAAATCTTTGAAGAGAAATAAGAAAGCCTCACCCACAGAGACAAATGCCCATAGATGTAGGCGATATTGCCGAACTCTGTTAACAATTTTGTTGTCATGGTTTGCTAATTATTTGTGCTTACTTTCAGATCTGCATATCTAATTATGGATTCCATACTATATCTTTAATTCTTCCTCTTTCTTCAAATTCCTAAATGGTTAATGAACTCATGCTTCAAAACTTAACCATAGTCTTTAAAAGATCTTTTCGGATCAAGTGGTATCAGAGTAGGTTGATGGTTGGTTTTTTGATTTTGCATGATTACCAAGGAAAAGACGAATCATGGTGAAGGCGAGCTTTTTGAAGACAATCCTTAGATTGGACCGAGAAAGAGATCTTCTTAGAGTGAGAAGATGGCATCAGAGGAGGGACTTTCTCATGACAAGATAGAGTTTCGAAAGACCTTCTTCCCCATGTCAGAGATGGTAAAGGTTTTATATGACAATTAATTGGAACGGAAGAGACTCATTCTAGGTGAATCTTCAAATACCAAAAGTGAAGAAGGAGAGGATCCTCCTAAACCTTCTCCTTCACCTCCTTCTTCTCCATCGACCTCTTCTTCTTCAAGTACAAGTTCTAAGCCCACCACAAGAAAACATTCCCATAAACATAAAAATGATATGCCTTTACTTAATCTTGATGTGAAGTTTGAATTACCTATGTATGATGGTGAATTCAATGCAAAGAGGCCTGATAACTGGGTTTGATAGATGGAAGGTTATAGCAGTGTGAAACAAATCAAATATGAGGCAAATCAAATCAAATTGGCATCGCTTCGACTTTCAGGCACATCACTCATCTGGTGGAAAAGCAAGTTACAAAATGGCATGCAACAAGTGGGTAATGTATTTCCATCATGGCAAGTTTTTGTTTCTGCACTTAAAAAACAATTTATCCTTTGGGTTATAAAGAGAAGGTTTTAATTGAATGGCAAGGTCTTAAAGTAATAAAGGGACAAACAGTGCAAGAATACATAGATGAATTTTGTAAGATGGCATTAATGTTAGACATTCTTTTACATACCCAAGAAACTCTTATGAAGTATATAGGAGGTTTACCTGCACACATTCGCAACATTGTATTTATGTTTGGCCCTACCAATCTTGACGAGGTTTCTGTTCAAGCAACATACATTGAGGAAGGGAAAACAAGAGTTGGTGTATTAGGGGAATCGTCTTTCAGAAAAGAGGACAAAAGGAAGGGGAATGGAAAGAAAGAAAATTCAGTGACAAGAAAGGAAGATAAGCTCTCTTGCAAGCATTGAAAGAAAGAAGGGCATGATGATGACCATTGCTAACAATTGCATCTTGAGAAGAGACCAAAGTGGTTCAAAGAGAGAAAAGGGAGACAAAAAATTGCAACAACAACACGACCAATAAACTTGGGATCAGATTTGGGTGATGAGTCTAAAATCACAACAGTTGGTTTGACATGTAAATTTGGTGATGGATATGATCTAGAAGTAAATTGTTTCGCATAAGGTTCATAATGAAGAATACTAAGGTCGACACATTGATAGATAGTGGATCTCAATCTAACTTGATTTCAGAGGAAGTGGTTAAACAATTGGGATTAAACATTCAGATGCATCATAAACCCTACTCACTTAAATGGATAAGAAAAAATCATAAATTGCACATAACAAAACAATGCACTTTAAAGTTTGCAATTTCATCAAAATTTCTGGATGAGGTAACATGTGATGTAGTGCCACTCAAGGAATGTGGAATGGTCTTAGGTAGTCCTTATTTGTATGATCACAAACCAATCTTCTACAGGGAACATAATCAATATCACTTAATCAAAGAAGGCAATGAATATGTTGTACATGCTCATCAGTTAAAAGAAAATCAATCTCTTCAAACAATGGAACAATTAAGGAAGGCAGCTCATGCAACCAACACACCTATAATTGTGCCAAATCAAGAAATTGATCATAAGCATGAACATGAGATGATTGTAGAATGGAAGTTCAATAATACTTTTCTTCAAGATAAGCCAATGGCATGCAAGTACTACAAACATATTAGCTCGTTTGCAGTCATATTCATGATGTTATCATTGCTAATGTTTTCAACATGGATGGTAGTGTCTCCAGTAAGATGTGACACAATACAAGTGGCTAACAATATGTTGTCACTTGTCATGGTTGTTTTGTAATTGATCTTGATGAGACAGGTGCATAGGACAAAGTTTAAAAACAAAGAACAAGTGGGGTGATCTATCCCACACGTGATGACTGGTTAGTATCCTTTTGGAGGACCAAAAGGTCTTAGTGGGGAGGCGTGATCCAAAATGAATCCAAGAAGGCCTAAAAAACAAAGTTCATGGAATCAGATGGAACCAGTGTCATTGCATTTGTCTCATCGTGTTGATTTCGGCCATATAATGTTTTCCTCAAACACACACCATATGCGAAAGGTATAACGTTCTAATCAAATTCCCAACCATGCAAAAAGTCAACTGGTCAAACTCAATGCTCATGTCAGTAGGTACAATAGGTGATGTCATCATGACATCATCATGATGACATGGCGTCACTAAGAGGTGACACATGCCACACAAATTCATCATTTTTGGGTTGAGTTGACACTGCACGGATTTGACACATGTCACTATACGGATGACACATGGCAGTCTGTACATGACGTGGCCCAATGACAGGCTGACATGTGGCAGTACAGACGACATCTGGACTTATACAGCATGTTACTGGGTAGGTGAGTGTGCAGTACGGATGACATGTGGCATGTATGGTGATGACGTGGCAGGTATGATAGTGTGACACATGGAAGGTACAATGGTGATGTGTCATGTACGATGGTGGCATGGTAGTGCTGACTGGGAAGATGACTGGACCAATGCATCAGCAGTACGAGCCAATCCCAAGGTGACACATGGCCCAATTAGAGGGTGCCACGTGACACCCCATATTTGGCCAAGGTTGGATTGGTAAAAGTTTTGTTCCACCTCTGGGGGAATCGAACCCATGACCTCTGAGATGGACAACGATTTAAAAACCGGGTGTTAAACCAACTCTCCTATATGTGTGGCTTGTTTTTTATTCGATGCAATATAAATTTAAGTTTGCAGTGGCGCCATTTTAGGGATAAGCCCTGGTTGGCGGGGGCCAACCTCGACCGACCAGGAGCCTAACCAACTTGTAGGCGCATGGGAGCCAGAGCCATGACCATATGGCCACTCAAACGACCAATGGTCGAGTTTAGGGGGCTAAGGACTAGGAGCGCACCACAGGGGCCCTAATAATTTTTGGGGTTGCGCCGAAAGTTTACCCATTTTTTAGTTTTGAACTATATTGTATATTTTTTTAATTGATTTTTCAGCTGATTTTGGGAGATTTTAATCATTTTTGGGAGATCTGGAGCCCTTTTGAGGCCAAATCTTAGGAGGAGGATGGGAGGATGTTACCAAATTAAAACCTATATAAACTAGAGGTTCTTGGCATCTTGAAGGGGAGGTTCAGAGAAGGATAAATGCTGAAGAATTTGATATTCAAAGCCATTTTTATGCAGGGAAGCCGTTGAGGAGAGAAAATTTGCGGGCCATTTTCAAGAGCTTCGCTCAATTGTTTTTAGTGTCGTCAGTTGTGTTGGGTTCTTGAGGTCTAGAAGAACACAACCAGACTAGTTTTTAATTCATTGGACACTTTTTTTATGTACGTTTGAAGCTTTGAAGAGAAATAAGGAAGCCTCACCCACTGAGACAAATGCCCGGAGATGTAGGCGATATTGCCGAACTCCATTAACAATTTTGTTGTCATGGTTTGCTGATTATTTGTGTTAATTTTCAGATCTACATATATTATTATGGTTTCCATGTTATATCTTTAATTCTTCCTCTTTCTTCAAATTCCTAAATGGTTAATGAACTCATGCTTTAAAACTTAACCATAGTCTTTAAAAGATCTTTTCAGATCAATTGGTGACATGTTATTCTTTTGGGATCAGGGTGAGGAAAGTGGAACTGAGGGAGGAGAGCACATGTCCAAAAGTTTGGGATTCTTCCATAACTTTCCAAACCTATTCTCATATCATCGACCAACAATGGTGGAAGAAGTCAGTAGTGAAGCCATTCAGCCCAGGGGATTTTCCAGGGGGCATTTCGTTAATAGCCTTATTGACCTCCTCCTTCGAGATCGATCTCATTTGAGCTCTACTACTCTTTTGAGAGATTAGGGTAGGAATGTGTTGAGTGATCCTACAGATGGCATGGGTTTTTTCAATTGAGGGTTATGAGAGTAGCTCTTTGTAGTAGGCCACTAACTTTGCTTCAATGTATCCATGGTATAGAAGTATGTTGCCTTATGTGTCCTCAATTTTTTTAATATGGTTGATGTAGCGTATGTGGATCATAGAGAAGTGGAATAATTTTGTATTTTTTCCCCTTCCTTTATCCACTATAATCGAGATTTTTTCTTCCAAAGCATTTCCTCCTCCTTGTGTCAGTCTGCAAGTTTTTTCTTTAGGGTTGTTTCCTCCTGTAGAAGGGTGTCTAAATAGCCTGAAATAATGGAATCTTTTTGAATTTACTTAATTCATTGTTATAGGGATTTCTGAGGTTTGGAAATGTCACCAAAACTATTCTTGTTCCAATCTCGAAGTGTTTCCTTGAATTTTTTTAGGCGCTACTGGAATCTGTACATATGGGTGCCATGCTCGATTTCTACTTGGGCCCACCAAGTGAGGGAGATATCCAGGAAGTCTAGGTGAGATTTCATATTCAATGAGTGGGCCTTGAAGCATTATGTTTTCCGAAATTAGAAAGTGATCCAATCTGTTGGCAATGTGTTGAGCCCCGCCCGATTGTTGGACTTGGTGAAGGAGCCATTTCTTTTCCCAATGTGAATTAAATTGTGATTGTTTATGAGGTGGCTGAACTTGGTATTGTCTTGGTCCAGATGTTCGAGGCTTCCACTTTTTTCTTATACGGTGAGGATAATGTTGAATCAATTCCTAACAGTGAACACAATTTTCATGTTCAATTCCTAATGGTTTATTGTAATTACGTGTAAGTATTCATGACAGTTACAAGAAATAAATTTAAATTAAATATGAACATACAATCAGAGTTATACTATATCCACCCTTTTATCCTACAAAGTAAGATCAATTTTTTTGAGATTGTAATTCTTTAACTCAGAAAGAAATATCTAAAAGTTATTTATGTAGACTATGCATATTAGAGTTTATTATAAAATATATTCATTTAGAATTTCCAAATTTTTGTATCTAAAATAACCAGTTCCATCAACATAGAATTACAAATGATGTCACTTTAATCAAATCATTCCCATTTTTTCTTTTCCTTTTAGAAATACTTTACATTGTTAGTAAATGGTATAGTGTACTTCATGCATTTAAATTGCTAAAATACATAAAAGTCTTTTACTTTTTATATTTTTTTCATTTTCCTGTGTCTTATGCTTTGAATGAGTTAAGTTATTTTATCTCAGTTTCCATTTAACATCGACAACTCTCTTAAGATTGGACTTACAAGTTCTTTTATCTCAGTTTCCTTGAACATTTCATCAAGTCCAACTTCTATCACTCAGAAGAATTTCTTGCTATACAAAGTTGACTATGAACTTGGTGAAATGGGTGGCACTATCATGGTTTTGCATTTACCTGATCTATCACTCATAAGAATTTCTTGTTATGCAAACAACTTCTTTCACGAACATTACATCAAGTCCAACTTCTGTCACTCACAATAATTTCTTGCTATACAAACTTGGCTATGAACTTGGTGGAACTATCATTGTTTTCCATTTACCTAATCTATCACTCACAAGAATTTCTTTGTTATACAAACAACTTTTTTCACTCACAAGAATCTATTTCTATACAAACAACTTGTGTCACTCACAAGAATCACTTGCTATACAAACTCGGCTATGAACTTGGTGGCACTATCATGGTTTCCCATTTACCTGATCGTTTTCGGGAATCTGGATAGATATTCAAGGACATTACTTTCTCACTTGGAAGGACATATTCTTCAGCTCAAACCAGAGATATAGAATGACTTTTTTATCCCATAATCCATAGAATACAAGAACCTTTGTCAAACCTGAACAGGAAATCCACTCAGCCTGGTTACGCCCCTTCCTTAAAGGAAAGGGATTTTTTTTTTACAGCTCCACTTCTTCCACCCCTTCCTTAAAGGCAAGGGATTTCTACATTGCATCTCAACTTGTTCATTTTAAGATAGGTGCAAAGTAGCATATGATGAGTTTTCCTCAAATATTTGAACCCTAAAACATGTCCATCATGAAGAGAGTTTATAAATCTCACAAATTGCCTCCTCAATTAGGAAAATATATTAATATACAATAATATATATAGACCATTCATAATTTTTCTCCAATCAATCAAGTTAGGTTTGTTGAGGTAATTATTAAAAATAATCATTTAGTAGAAGGAATTAGGTTTTTGGAGTTTCCATGTTTCTTTAATTCTAGTTGATATCACTTTAAAGTCCTTTAGGAATATATGGTAATCATTTTGAAAGAGTGTTTGTTGACATGTTTTTTAATTCTTCTATAGTGTATATTTGTGTTATGTTCTTTTAACTTAGTTTTGATTGAGTTACCAATTTCATCAACATATATTTTTCCACAAACACAGTTATGAACTTTGGTTTAAAATGATATTTTGCATTTATGAGTTTTTTTATTTTGCTAATATATTGATTATCTCAATTTACTCCTAAAAATAATGATGAGATTCAATAACTATTGGTATGTGTTTTGTTATATGTGTGTGTGTGTGTGTGTGTTAATGATCCATCTTGTTAATTCATAGTGAGTATACATAAGAAGGAAAAAACAATTTTCCTCATTTTTCTCCACTGTAAATTTGATGTTTTCACATTGATAATTAAGATGATTTGAGTTTATTAATTTGTCTTGAGTATCTCAATAATGAGTGGGAAGAAGCAATGGAACACTCTAAAATGCACAATGAAACAAATTTTTATTTCTGAATGAATGAAATGGTTACATAACTTGTTTTTATAGAGAGAATGGAAGCATCTGGACGATCCAGAGCTTTCCCAAAACAACCTGGAGTGTCGGTGGAAAGGAATTATCTAGAAAAGAGTCAAAGCGTCGGTGTGGTAGGTGGGTAGGTAGAGAAATTAATTTCTCCAACACTCCCCCCTAATTTCTACTACTAATTACATCAATATTTACAATGCCCAATTCTTCTCTTAGATACTCAAATTGGACTTGTGCTAAAGCCTTTGTAAATATGTCTACAAGTTTCTCCTTTGATCTGCAATGTTGTAGGATGAGTTCTCCATTGTTGACAAGTTCTCGAATGAAGTGATATCTCGTGTCGATATGCTTTGTCCTCTTGTGAAAAACATGATTCTTTGATAGTGAAATGGTGGACTTGTTGTCACAGTAGATTGTAGTAGGCTCTTCTTGATTGTACATTAGATCCTTCAAAATGCTTCGCATCCAAACTGCTTGGCATGTTGTTGATGTACCTGCTACCTACTTTGCTTCTGTTGATGAGATTGTCACTATTGGCTGCTTCTTTGATGTCCATACCACAACTCTTGTTCCAATATGAGATGCATATCCATATGTTCTCTTTCTGTCATCAATGCTTCCTGCAAAATCACTATTTGTGTATCCAACCAACTGCATATTATTTGAAGTGGAATACAGTATGCCATGATTCATAGTCCTTGCAATGTATCTTAATAACCTTTTTCTTGCTTTCCAGTGTGATTTCTTTGGTGTGTCCATGAATCTAGAGATCAAAATGACTCCATACATTATATATGGCCTAGTTTCGGTGAGATACATCAAAATTCCAACCAATTTTCTGAATATTGTTGAATCAAAATCGATCTCATTTTTTTCTCTACTTAGTTTTGTACCAACTTCAACACGTGTAGAAACTGGACTACAATTTATCATTCTAAACCTTTTTAAAACATCTTTTTCATATTTTATTTGACCGATGAAAATGCCTTTATTATTTTGTGTGACTTCAATGCCAAGAAAATAGTTCATTAACCCCAAGTCTGACATCTCAAATTCCTTCTTCATTAATGATTTAAACATATCAATAGATAGATTACCTATATATATCAAATCATCAACATATAGGAAAACAATCAAGATCTGACCTTGTTCATTGACTTTAGTGTATAGTGTAGGCTCACTAGTGCTTCTTATGAATTCATTTTTTTATCATGTATGAATCTGTCCTGCAATACGAAGCCATTGGTGATTGCTTCAATCCATAAAGTGCCTTCTTTAGCATGTAAACCTTGTCTTCTTTTCATTTTACTTCATATCCTGGTGGTTGATGCACATAGACTTCTTCTTCTAAATATCCATTCAAGAAGGTTGATTTGACATCCATTTGATAAACTTTCCAATTATGTTGAGCTGCAATAGCTAGTACCATCCTAATTGTGTCAAGTCTTGCTACGGGTGCAAATGTTTCATTGTAATCAACTCCATATTCTTGTGCAAATCTTGTACCTATGAATCTTGTCTTATATTTGTCAACTTCTCCATTTTCCTTATATTTAGTTTTATACACCCATTTCACACCTATGCAATATTTCTTCTTAGGTAAATCAACTAGATCCCATGTATCATTTTTCTTAATAGACTCCATTTCTTCATTCATTGCATTAATCCAATGTTCTTCCTCAAGTGCAACTTCAAAGTATATAGGATCTTGAGTAAATAGAGCAAACTTGGAGTGCAAATCTATCCTATCTCCTTGATCATATATTTCTTGCAAGATTCTAGTCTTTTTTCCTCTTAATCTTGACCTTAATGATTAAAGTGTAGTATTTGAGTCATAACTTACTTGTGGACTTGATGTTTCTCCTTTCTCAACTTGCCTTTGTGAGTCCTCTTCTTGTGGAATGCTTGATGGTGTTCCTCCTTGCTCATTTGATTGTTCTCCTTGACCTTTTTCTCCTTGTTCTTCATATAGCATTCTTGTACCTATAATTGTCTTATCTATATTGCCATCCCATTATTCTTCCTCTTTGAATACAACATCTCTACTTACAATGACTTTCTTGGTTATAGGATTAAACAACTTATATTCCTTAGATTGTTCATCATAACCAATAAAAATGCATTTTTCACTTTTATCATCCAATTTACTTGTTTATTTAGGCACATGAGCATATGCAATGCAACCAAATACTTTAAAATGAGAAACACTATGATGCTTACCACTCCATGCTTGTTGAGGAATCATGTCCCTCACAATATTTGTTGGACTCCTGTTCAATATATAAACTGCACAAGCTACTGTTTCAAACCAATATTCATTAGATAGATTCTTGCCTTTCAACATGCTTCTTTCCATCTCCATTATTGTACTATTATTTCATTCTACAACACCATTTTCTTGAGGTGTATAGCTTGTAGTGAACTGCTTCTTTATTCCATGATACCTATAATACTCCAAAAACTCATTTGACTTGTATTCTCCTCCTCTATCTGATCTCAATATCTTAATGGATAGACCACTTTGTTTCTCAACCAATGCCTTGAATTCCTTAAACTTGTCAAATGTTTCAGATTTGTGTTTAAGGAAATAAACCCATGTTTTTCTACTATAGTCATCAATGAATGTTAGAAAATATATGCTCCCCCCCAATGATTGTGTTTGCATTGGACCACATAAATCTGTATGCACAATTTCTAAAGGTGCCCAAGCTCTATATGACTTCTCTTTTGGAAATCTTATCCTATGTTGCTTGCCCAAAATACAACTTTCACATGAACTAATTGGTGCTTGAATAGGTGGTAAACCTTTTACCATTTCATTTCTTTGCAATAGACACAATCCTTTGAAGTTTAGATGGCCATACCTCAAGTGCCATATCCATGCTTGATCTTAACTTGATGCATTGAAACGTGCTCTAATCTTCTCGATCATTTCACTTTTCATGTGAAGTGGGAACATTCTATTGTTTTTCATTTTAATCTTTGCAATCACCATTTTAGTAGGAGGAATATCAAATATAGTGCATACATTATTCTCAAAAGAAAATCTATAACCCTTTTGAGTAAGTTGTTCCACACTTGTGAGATTAAACTTATGAGATTATGCTTCAAACTAGGCACAAAATAGACATCAAGAATAGTTTTCTTTCCACTATTTGTTATTACATTGATTGCACCTTTTCCCATGACTTCTACAATATTATCATTACCCAATTTAATTTGTTCTTTAACTGATGTATTCAAATCCTCAAACAACCCTTTATTTATAGTCATATGATTACTACAACCACTATCAAGAAACCAAATGTTACTTTCATTTTCTTGGGCTACATCACATGTAATAAACAATGTCTCAGAACTACTCTGAGAGAAATGTGCATTCTACTTTCTCATATCTGCTTGTCTCTTTTGGCATTCATTTTCAAAGTGACCATACTTCTTGCAGTAATAACATTGAATATTTGATTTGTCATACCTTTGTGATGCCTGATTGTGATTTCTTTCCCTTGGGCTGAAACTTTGATTTCTCCTTCCTCCCGGGTCTTGATTCTTTCTTTCTTCTCTTTGAAAATTATTTCTTCCTCTTCCTCTTCCTCTGCCTCTACCAAATGTCATTTGTGTTTTGAATGCATGCTCCAATGAGGTATTGTCATTCCTGTTCAACCCGTCTTCATAATTTTTCAAGGATCCAACCAACTCATCCATAGAATATTTAGTCAAATCTTTAGATTCTTCAATTACGACAACTATTGCATCAAGTTTTCTAGGCAAACTTCATAAAACCTTTTCTACAACCTTATGATCTGCTATCTCATCACCGTTTTGTCTTATTTGATTAACCAACTCTGTAACACGATATATAAACTGATCTATTGAATCAAAATCTTTCATTTGCAAGTTTTCAAATTCCCTTATAAGTGCTTGGAGTTTGGCAATTTTTACCCTGCTAGCGCCTTGATATGCAGTCTCTAGAATGTCCCATGCTTGCTTGGCTCTAGTGGCTGGTTTAATCCTTCCAACAACCGAATCGTCCAATGCTTGTCCAATTATCTGCAAATCCCTTTTATTATTTTGCCTATCTTCATCAAGCTTTTTCTTTTCATCAACATTCAAAATAGACTCGTCTTGTGGTTCAATATAACCATTCATTACTATATCTGATAGCTCATATGAGTCAAATGCTAATTTCATTCTAAATGCCCAATTATCATAATTTTTCCCAGAAAATGTTGGGATCATAAGTTGTTGAAACATGCCTGATGCCATTTTCTTTTTCTTAAAAAATCAAGCCTCCAAAAAAAAATTTCAGGAAAAATAGACAGAGATTATGGTAAAAGAGGGTGAGTGCACTTTTATAGATCAATTGAGCACACATATTCTTCCTTCACCTAGAGCACCCAATGTATCCCCAATCATTAAAGGACTAAAAGTACCTGTTTTGAACGTGGGATTTTCCAGTCTACTCTCACACAACTACCGAATCCAACTAACAAATACTAAATCTTCTGCAGTGGCACCAATACTTCACAAAATACACAGAATCTCCAAAACAAAATCTACACTCTACATAAAAATGTCATAGAATTGTTCAAAGCTATGGTTTTCAATGAAGATGAAAACACTTCTAAGAGCACCAACTATTGCCAGAGCCAAACTGAAGCCCTTCACACCTCAAGAAACCTTCAAATTTCAAGCTGAAAAATTAAAGCGGGAAAAAAATTACCTCCAAGGAATGAAAAATAAAATATTACATGGGTTGCCCACGAAAATTGTTCCCTGGAACGAAAGTAAAGAAATCTCATTCCTCAAACTCGTTACACACTACAGGAGTCGACCGAGCATCGATAAAAAATGCGGAGAATAAATGCAATTACACACATGGTCTTCCTTCACGAACTCTGTGGGCTCTAGGAAAGTTCAGGAATGCACCTTCAACAACCTCAAACATAATGGATTATGTGGATCCTCAGTAATTGCACAGAGAAATACCATGATGAAGCGGAATTGTCCCTCATGCATAGGGGTGTAATGGGTTCGACCTCTCTTTACGAACTCTCTGCTAACCTGGAAGTCGTTCCTCTCCAACAACTCACTCACACTCGATGGCTCTGCTGAACTCTTACTACTCTTCTGGAAGCTGCAACTTTCTCAACACAATGCACATGAACTCTGCAAACCTCACGTTGCTAATTGAATGCACAACTCTGACACTCTCACAGTTCTGATACCACGATGAGTGGGCAAAAGCAAAGGAACACTCTAAAATGCACAGTGAAACATATTTTTATTTATGAATGAGTGAAATGCTTACATAGCTTGTTTTTATAGAGAGAATGGAAGCATATAGAGGATCAAGAGCTTTCCCGAAACAATCTAGAGTGTCGGTGGAAAATAATTCTCTAGAAAAGAGTCTCGGTGTGGTAGGTGGGTAGGTAGAGAAATTAATTTCTCCAACAAATAAGTATAATATACATTATTTACATATCTAAATCACCATTTTAATTTAAATATTAAATTATAAATTGTTCTATAAAAATAATTATATACATATTAGTTTCAAGATAAATATTATTATTATTAAAATTATAATCTTAATTATAAAATAAAATCTAATAAATTAAAATAATGTTTTAAACATTATGGTATTCAAATTTATATCTAGAAATATAATTTAACCCATAATATATAATGTAAAATGATTAACTCCACAACAATGTTCAATGTTCACTACTTCAGTGTTTATTGTACATTTAGATAGTTAATTAAACTACTAATTTTTATTTTCTTTTTTTCTGACATTATAAGAATCAGTCTTGATGTTTGTATCTAACTATACAGTTTAACGCCTAAAGCACTTCTCACAATGTCTTAATTCACCACAAAAGAATATAATTAAAAAGAGGATACAACATCTTGTATATCTTTTTCCAAATATGAAGAAATTGGTAACGAACGCGCTCAGCTAAGTTTTTCGTGACAACGACATTAGCTAAACACCAATATTCCACACTACTTTCAAGATATAATAGTTGTCATATCTCCACTCTTTCGGAAAATTTTGACCAACTTACCCGTTTATCATGGAACAAGATGCTCACCACCGACACCTAATTACCCACGAAGGTGCACCTGCAATTATCTTTTTTTAAAGCCTCTGACGTTCTGCTTGCTGCACATGCAATTATTGGCCGACCACATCCTAACAATTGATGCGTCCCGGATGGAAATGTGAAAAAATAAGCAAAAAAATCCTTCAATAGATTATAGTAGGCTCTTCTTGATTGTGCATTAGATCCTTTAAAATGCTTCGCATCCAAACTGCTTGACATGTTGCTGATGTACCTGCTACATTCTTTGCTTCTGTTGATGAGATTGTCACTATTGGCTGCTTCTTTGATGTCCATGCCACAACTCCTGTTCCAATATGAAATGCATATCCATATGTGTTCTTTCTGTCATCAATGCTTCCTGTCATCAATGCTTCCTGTCACAAGTCGTATGAGTGTCCAGACAAGAAGAAAGAAGGTGGGGAAGCTCACATCGCCGAAGCGCAGAGGTGGGATGTTGAGGTGGAAGACGCTGAAGGCGGAAGATCACTGATGATGCGAAAATTCCTTTTGACACCCGAGAAGGAGGTGGAGAGTTTAGTGCAAAGGACCAGACTTTTCAGGATTGCTTGGAAGACCAAGGAGAGGGTATGCAAGGTCATTTTAGACAGTGTTAGCATGGATAATCTCATTTCTACAGAGATGGTAGAGAAGCTGGAGTTGGAGATGACTGATCATCCAAGCCCATACAGAGTTTCATGGCTACAAAAAGGACACCAGGTAACTCTCACTAAACAATGTTTAGTTGAATTTAAGATAGGAGGATATAATGATAAGATATTATGTTATTTCATTCCTATGGATGTTTGTCATCTATTGTTGGGTAGACCATGGAAATATGACAAAAATGTGATTCATGACGGGAGAATGAACACATACACCCTAGAGAAGAATGGGAGGACACACATGTTGCTTCCAATCAAGGATAAGGAGGTGAATCCTGAAGTAAGCAACAAAGTACTTCTCATGAGTGGGAAGGAACTTCTTACAGAGGTTAAGAAGAGGGAGGATCCACAGTTCATTCTGGTCAGGAAACTGAGAATTGTTCTGACTAGCACAAGGGTGGATGATTTACCAGAAGAGGTTCAGGAACTGTTGGAAGAGTTCACTGACATAGTAGTGGACGAATTACCTCGTTCATTGCCACCGATCAGAAGCGTGAGTCATCATATTGATCTCATACCAGGAGCAAGTTTTCCAAACAAAGCCGCGTACAGATTGATGCCGCAAGAGAATGAAGAGGTTAAAAGGCAAGTCCAGGATTTGTTGGACAAGGGGTTGGTCAGAGAAAGCTTGAGTCTGTGTGTTGTTCCAACAGTACTCAGTCCGAAGAAAGACAGAGGGTGGAGGATGTGTACTGACTCAAGGGAGATTAACAAGATAACCATCAGGTACAGATTTCCATTGCCGAGGATGGATGATCTGATGGATTGCTTGAGTGGAGCAAAGTATTTTTCAAAGATTGATTTGAAGAGCGGTTACCACCAGATCTACATGAGAGAAGGTGATGAATGGAAAACAACATTCAAAACCAACGAAGGATTGTATGAATGGCTTGTTATGTCGTTTGGCTTAACAAATGCGTCGAGTACCTTCATGAGGTTGATGAACGAAGTCCTGAGGGAGTTCATCGGAAAATTTGTCATTGTATGTTTGGATGACATACTGGTTTACAGTAGAATAGTGGCAGAGCATCTAAAGAATTTGGCTATAGTGATGCAGAGATTACAGCAGGAGAAGTTGTTGATAAACATGAAGAAATCCTCATTCATGAAGACAGAGCTCATTTACTTAGGATTTGTTATTTTGGCAAATGAGTTGAGGATGGATCCAGATAAGGTGGAGGAAATCAAGAATTGGCCATCACCGAGGAACATCTTTGAGGTGAGAAGTTTTCACGGATTGGCTAGTTTCTACCGAAATTTCATCAAGAATTTCAGTGGGATTAGTGTAGCAATGATGGATACAGTGAAGAAAAGACACAAATCTTTTCACTGGATAGAAGAGGCTAAAAAGAGTTTTAATCTGTTGAAGAGGAAGATCATGTAACAACCAGTTCCGGTGTTGTCGGATTTCCAAAAGACATTTAAGGTGAAATGCGATGCAAGTGGATTTGCAATCGGGGCAGTCTTGAGTCAGGAAGAAAGGTCGATAGCATACTTCAGCGAGAAGCTGAATGAAGCGAAAGTAAAGTACTCCACTTACGATAAAGAGTTCTATGATATTATCCAGGCATTGAAGAAATGGAGACATTACTTGATCCTGAAAGAGTTCGTCTTATACAGTGAAAATCATGCATTGCAGTTTGTGACTCAATAGGAGAAGTTGAAACAGAAACATGTCAAATGGGTTGAGTATATGAAAAATTTCACTTTTGTGATTAAACATATTTCTGGTACTGCTAACAAAGTGGTTGATGCTTTGAGCAGGAAGTGTTTGCTGTTGCAGTAGTTCAAACTCAAAACGTTGGGTTTTGATGATCTGAGGGACATGTACAGTGATGATCAAGATTTTAAGGAGGCATATGAAGCAGCTGAGAATCCAATTCTCGGGGATAGAATCCAATGGGTAGAATATATGATCCAAGAAGGATTACTATTTAGAGGTAATCAACTATGTATTCTGAATTGCTCCATGAGGGAGAATCTGCTGAAGGAGAAACACAGTGGAGGATTGGCAAGACACTTTGGTCATGACAAGATGTTCGCAAAGCTGAATGAGTCATATTTTTGGCCAGGAATGTGAGCAGACATCAAGAGATTCGTAGACAGATGCATAATTTGTTAGCATTCGAAGGGAAGGAGACAGAATGCAGGGTTTTATCAACCATTGCCCATACCAAAGAGGCCGTGAGATGCAATTAGCATGAATTTCGTATTGGGGTTGCCAAGAACACAAATAGGTTGTGCTTCAATTTTTGTGGTGGTGGATAGATTTTCCAAAATGGCACACTTCATTCCATGTCAGAAAACCAGTGACGCAACTCACATTGCAAATCTGTTTTTCAAAGAAGTCATTCGACTTCATGGATTGCCAAGGAGTATAGTTTCGGATCGAGATACGAAGTTCATAGGGCATTTTTGGAGGACCTTATGGAAGAAGCTCAGAACTAACTTGGCATTTAGTTCGGCTTATCATCCTCAAACGAATGGATAGATAGAGGTAGTAAACAGAAGTCTGGGAGACTTGCTGAGAAGCTTGGTGACAGAACACCACAGCCAGTGGGACAACATATTACCATAGGCATAGTTTCCGTATAACGATTCGGTTAACAGGAGCACAGGGCAGAGTCCATTTAAGATTGTCTATGGCATGCAGCCGAGAGGAATTTCTTAACTGAGGGATTCAGAACAGACTACGACTAGGAGTGCTAGTGCAGAACAATTTGCAGAGGCAATGAAGGAACTTCACAACCAGGTGAAGGAGCGACTGCAGAATTCAAGCCAAGAATATAAGCATAGAGCAAATCAGCATAGAAGACAACTTCAATTTGAGTTTGGTGACTTGATTCTGGCACATTTGATGAAAGAAAGGTTCCCGAGAGGAACATATAATAAGCTAAAAATGAAGAAAATCAGGCCATGTAAGGTCTTGAAGAAATTTGGAGCGAACGCGTACGAGATTGAATTACCCGATGGGACCGGAATTTCTCCGATATTCAATATCTCAGATTTGTACCCATATAGAGTTGAGGAAACAGGATCTGGAAGTGAGCAGCCAGTGATCCAGTGGACAAAGCAGATGCCAGTTATAGAGAAGCCACACATGGAGCGCATACTGGATAATAAAGTGAGCAAGAGGACCAGGCAAAAGCAATACTTTGAGTATCTGGTCAAGTGGAAGAACCATCCAGTTCAATATGCCAGTTGGGAGAACGAAGCAGAGATCCAAAAGCATGGACAGACCGTGTGTGAGCGCATGGATAGGAGCCCATGAAAAGTTTCAAGCGAGGGAGTATGATGCAGGATCATCGCCAACATCAAGCAAGCCAGCGCGGAAACAATCGAACAGCTGGACAAGCTAGCACAAATTTTGAATTTCTCTTGAAGTTGATGTGCGAACATAAATGTGGCAATTTAATGAAGCGCACTTGTATAATGTAAATGGACCTTGAGTGATTTTATCTCGTCCTTAGTAGGTAGAAGGCATTTAAAGTAGTTAATGCAGGTAGATAGAATTTAATTGTAGATTAGACAGTTTTAGAGCGCAAGAGGGAAACGAGATATAGACACCCTCATTGTGTATTGTAACATTATTGAAGATTGGAGATAGAAGAAACATTGCTGGAAGAGAGAAAGAGCATGCAGAGAGTTGTGTAAGAACACCCATGTACAAATATTTGGATTAATAGAAAGAGGTTGATTCAAATTCATGGTTTCGTGTTTGTTCTCTGTGTATTGATGTTGAATGATATGCTCATAAATGTTTGCTTCCTGTTATACATTTTCTTTATATGCTGTGTATATGATTTCATGTTTTGAGTTTGAAATCTGAGAGGAAAGGATAATGGAATGAGTTCAATTGTTTCTCTATCTAAGTAAGAATTCCTGCAAGGAGTGCAGTTGAAGTGTCCGCAAGGACTGCGTCGACAAGAATTCAGGGTTGCATCTCTGAAGCTTAGATAGTTTTAATTTTGTTCTCATTTCCTCAAAGGTGCAGTTGGGCACAGGAGCCGTGCAAGGAGTGTGTAGGCCAAGCTAAGCCTCAGAGTTGCAAATCTGAGCAGAGCATTGAGAGACTGTTGTTGCAGGTGTGCACGGAGTTGAAGGAATTCAACACTGAGACGTGCTTGAAGGTTGCCGCAAGGAGTGCGTGCAAAGGTTTTTCTTAAATACGGAGAGTCGTGGAAAATCCCAAAAGGA
>ML779599.1:266940-277474 GCA_009831015.1 Picea engelmannii
TTAAATAATAGGTGTGGGTGTCTCTTATTTTATATGGCATTATAGCTAGTACCCACATAATCTATTCTAGTGAAATAGAACATAACAATTGAAATTCAAGCATGCCAAAATGATATTTCGATTGTCATGGAGATTCCACTAGAACAATTTGTCACAACAGATCATGTATTATACTAAAATATTTTATTATGTAAGTTTATTTCCTTAGATATTAGATTTGTTAGCATTATTTTATTGCTCAAATTTATGAAAATGATTGAAAATATGAAAAAGAAAGAATAAGAAAATGAACACACCATCCACACAAATGAACACAAGATGTATCCTATGAAATCCAAAATGACAGGAAACCCAACTAGAAGGTGAGGCCTATGCTCTAGTCCCTTTTCTTTAGTTATTAAAATGCAAATATAAAGAAAGAGTCATTCACTATGGAGTTTCCTTTGACATTTTGTCCTGAATGGTTGCTACATAATCTTATTCCTCCTCCATTATGCTCTCAAATCTCGCTCCTAGATTCTCTCCTCAACTATGGAACAAGCATAATGCTAAATAATGGAACCCTTTCTCCTCCTAGTGGTCCAGTCTTTGACATAGTTTGATAATTTTCTAGATTAAGGGATTTTACATCCCTCAACTCTCAATTAGTGTTAGGATTTGGACCTATAGAATCTTTTTGAAAGTACACACACGGATATCCCCACATGTGTGAGTAATGGGGGATGATGTGGCATACACTCCGTAAAATGGTGGTCAATAAGGTAGGTCAACTTGTAGGATTCAAAAATTCCTCATACGAGCTTCGATTGAGGTGGTTTTCACATTCTTGGAAAGCTCTCATTGTGTAGAAAAAAATCAAGAGACTAGGAGGTATGATTGCAATGCTTTTACCCAAAAATGCGTCTCTTGATGCCTTAAATGGCTCTATCTGATTCCGAACCCCAAATTTCCAAAACGGGACCCACCACTATAATGAGCCATGAAAGGCAATTCCTCAAAATTTTCCACCCAAAAAATACAAAGATAGATGAAAAAATATATAATGATCAATTCCATGTCATACTTGTCGATTTAGGGAGGATTTTGGTGGCCAAAATATTTTACTAAATTAGGTGAGGAAAATTTTCCTCTACCTTCTCCCTAGAGTACTATTTTTCCTAGTTTGGAATTTGTCCTTTCAACCCAATCTATGAAAGGTCATGCTACCCATATCTCATAGTTGTAGCGTTCTTCTGCAAAACTTTATCTTCTTCCAACTCTGCTTGAGATTCTATTTCTAAGTCCTCTATTGTAAGAAGGACCTACTCCATAGTTTTCTGATCCAACATGGAAGGCTCATAGAGTTTCATATTTTTCACATTTACTACTAAGTAAATGTGCATATATGGGAGTAGACTAAGTCTGTAGGAATTATCACCCACCTTCTTCGATACTTCAAAAGGACCATAATGAAAATCCTTAATGTTCTTTATAGGAACCTATAGTCTTTCTCTTTTCAAATACAATCGAAATCTGTCTCCCACTTTGAGTGATTTTTTATCTCTATGTTTATCATGTTGATCCTTCTACCATTCCTGTGACTTATTTATCAATTCATGTACTTGTAAATGGATTTTCCTACTTTTTTCAACAAATTTCTCCACTTTCAATGCTTCTCCTATGAAGTCTTTCCGCACTCCTCCTTTCTACCCATAAACCAAATCAAAGGGCGAAGGTGGAAAATACCCAATGCAGGTTTAAAAGTGGGAATTATTGGTGGAAGTATAGAATACTCGATTATAAGAGTGTTGAATTTAGATCATATTTTCACCCAAGGTATTTGGATGCTTTTGATTGAAAACCCTCAAAATCTAAACCAAAGTCATGTTGACTAAATCTATTTTCCCATATTTCTCTCCATGGAATGTTGTAGATCTCTTTAAATCGATTTCCTTCTTCTGTTGTATTCCAAATGGCACTAAAGAAATATGGTATCCTTATTTGAGATGATAATCCTTTGTATTGTTGGGGTATGTTAAGAAACAAATATCAATATAGCATAGAAAAACCTCAGAATAAGTACTCAATGCCTTGAAAAATAGATAAACTCAGATAATAAGCCTCTTTAAGGGGCCAAACTCCTTATGCCCACATAAATGTACAATTACAAGATGATTCAAAATGAAAATATCTCCTTTGTATATATAGGAGACTAGGAGGTATAATTACAACTAATGGACTAAAGCCGACATAAATAAAATAGCATTACTAATATAATATGCCCTAATTAAGGGGTAATGAGCCACTATTCATGGTTTAACATGCCCCTCCCCTTGAGGCAAGTGTTTTCTGCAATGCTTGAGTAACTTTGGATGCTTCTGTATAAAAAAAATCATCTTCTCAAGTGGAATCTTCAGTTGATAGTTTCCTCCATTTAATGAGATACTCTGAAATGGATCTATTCCTCAGCTCGTGAATTTTTACGTCAATGAAGTATTCATGATCCAATATGATTTTTCCTTCCTCGTCAAGTTCTCGAAATATAGTTTGAACTGGGATCTTGTCACCTATAACCTTCTTTAAGCATGAAACATGGAAAATTGGGTGTACTCGTGAAGATGTAGGCAACTCCAATTTGTATTCCATAGTACAAATATTTTGCAACACCTTATAAGGGCCATCGTACTTTGGTGATAATTTATTATCCTTCTTGGCTTGCATGAGGGACATCTGTTTGTATGGTTGTAGTCTTAAAAAAACCCAATCCCCTACTTCAAAACTTCTTTCACTACGATGTTGATCTACTTGTTGTTTCATACGATTTTGTGCCATGGTCAGGTTTTCCTTTAGTATTTGGAGAACTTGTTGTTGGTGCTCGATGTGATCTTGCACTACTTGAACCATAGATTTTTTTTTTAGAGAAGAAGTGATGGAAGGAGGGTGGTATCCATAGAGTGCCATAAATGGTGTCATTTTTGTTGCAATATGAAAGGAAGTGTTATACAACCATTTTGCCAAGGGTAACCATTTGAACCATTGTGTTTGTTTATCAAAGACGAAGCAACGAAGGTAGCCTTCCAAACATTTGTTCACTATCTCGGTTTCTCCATTAGATTGAGGATGACAGGATGAGCTATGAGCCAATTGAGTACCCAAACAAGAAAATAATTATGTCCAAAAATGTCCAGTGAAGATGGGATCTCTGTCACTTACAATAATCTTTGGGTTGCCATGTAGCTTTTGAACTGTCTCCATGAATGCGGTGGAAATTGTACTAGCTTTGAAGGGATGAGAGAGTGCACAAAAGTGTGCGTACTTGGCCTGTCTATCAACAATCACCATSATGACACTCTTTCCTTCAGACATCGGTAACCTTGTGATGAAATCCATGGAAACCTCCTCCCAATGTTGACTTAGGATGCCTAATGGTTGTAAAAGACCTGGGGTCTTAATTGTTTCCACCTTATTTTGTTGGAAAACCAAACATTCTGCCACAAACCTTTGAACATCATTTTTAAGGCTATCCCAAAAAAATTCCTTCTTGACCCTATGGTAGGTTGTTAAAAATCTCAAGTGCCCTCCTAATGGAGAGGTGTGCAATTCCAATAGTACCTTTTGTTTGAGTTGGGATTTCTTACATAAATATAAGTGATCTTTGTACCATAGTGAATCATTTTTCCATGTAAATGTATCTGATGTACTGGAATACTGTTGCAACCTTTGAATGAGAGTCCACACTTTTTTTTCATTCTTCCATTCATCCCTTTCTTCTATTATCCAATCTGGTTGGATGATTGAGATAGCACAGAGAAAGGCCTCGACATATTCATCCTTCCTTGAGAGTGCATCTGCCACAACATTTTTCTTCCCCTTTTTATAGATGATTTCAAAATCATAACCCAATATCTTGGTTACCCATTTTTGTTGTTCTTCTGAATATAGTCTTTGTTCCAAGAAGTATTTAGGACTATCATGATCTGTTTTGACCTTGAAGTTCCTACCTATTAGGTAAGCACACCATTTCTTCAATGCATGTATTATTGCCATCATTTCCTTCTCATAAATGGGTTTGTGTAAGTCCTTTCCCTTGAGTGGTCGACTTTCAAAATCCAAAAGCATTTCTTCTTGCATTACGACAACACCAATTCCATGTCCCAAGGCATCACATTCCAAAATAAAGGTTTTTGTAAAGTCTGGAGTGGTCAAGACAAGAGCTTTGCACATCACCTCTTTAATTTGTTCAAAATCTTTAGTTGCCTCTGGAGTCCATGAAAATGCATCCTTCATAGTTAGTGTCATTAAAGGTTCTGTTATTCTTCCATAGTGTCAAACAAACTTGCGGTAGTAACCTGTCAAACCCAGAAATCCTCTAAGATTCTTCAATGTTTTTGGAATCAACCAGTCTATCATGGCCTTAATCTTGTTAAGGTATACCTTAACACCTTCATGAGATACAATATGAACCAAATACTCTACCTCCTTCACTCCAAAGAAACTACATACTTAGTGACATATTCATTTTTCCATTTTTCCTATTATTTAAGAGGATTGTTATTTATAGCATGTGTATTTATAGCTTATATATTTTTAGACAGTTGATTCCTATATGTAATACCGTGGGAAAATAGCACAGGTTTCCAAAAAACATGGTCTCATAAACCACCATTAGGAAAATTCTTATTTTTTATCTACCATTAGGCAAATTACTATTTATTACCCACCATTAGGAAAATTCCTATTTTTTAGGAGATAATTCCTATTTCCTTAACTTTAGGAGATATTTCCTATTTCATGGCTATAGAGCCAACTTTAGTAAGAATACTATCCTCCTAGGTAAGTTCACATTACCCATATAATACTTGGAGTAAACTCACTTGACTTATTTAGTGACTTTCCATAATTAACAAATTCTCACTCATTTAAGTCATTAGTTCCATTCTTGGACTCTAGTCTTATTCTAGGTGATTTTTTCTATTAAGTTATGCATGTTCACTTCATGTAGATTTCTCACTAATTTCGCTCCTATATTTTTTCACTTTTCTTATTATTAGAAACTTTTGACTTTAGTTAATTGGTGCTATTGGGAGAAGTTACTTTTTGACTTGAGCATGCACATGGAAATCCCAACCTAGTGTGCATTACTCCTCATCTTGAGAGTCCTATATATTGTACACACTATCAAGTATTAATACATTGTGATCAGATTTTATTTATGAGTCTCTTATGTGTGAAGATTGATTCTATTTTTCTCTCTTCTCTCTCTTTTTCAATTAACTAGTGTAGTATTTCCTTATCACAATTATGTCTTGGATTGTGGTTTAATCCTACATGGTATTAGAGCCACTATTGTGAGGGAGTATCAATTTTATTACATGTTTATAGATCATATTGTAAAACCCATAGAGAACTATGGATAAACCATCTTCTTTAGTGATCTTGACACCCTTCAACCACTTTGAGTGGAAGCCCAAGATAGAACTTCCACTTTGAAGCAAGGGTTTGCATAGGATCACCATGGGGAATGAGGTCGAGCCTACTTTAGAAATAGAGAAATAAAAATAATTCAATAGAATGGATTAAGCCCACGTGATATTGTGCTTGATCATCTCTCCAGATATTCTCTTTCATGTTGATACTTGTAATAATCCTAACGATATTTGGATAAAGTTGAAGGATTTTATAGGAAATCAAGGCAATCGAAGAGGTCATCACCTGGACAATGATCTACATGAATTGAATACAAGATATTTCCAGACCCTATAGGACTAATTTTGTAATTTTAAAACTTTTTTTTCTCATGCTAAGCCTTGTGGAATTAATAAGAAAGATGAAGAATTAATATTTTCAATTTTGACAAAACTAGGACCAAAGTATTATGTCTACACTTCCTCTTTTCATACTACCATGTTAGCTATGTGGTGTACATGGAAGATGTCATCCCTAGATGATTTCATGGAGTCCCTTATCCACGAGAAAACAAATCTCATCCAAATAAGGGCACTTAAGAATTTCAATCCCCATGCACTTACAACTGAAGGAAGTTTAAAGAAGAAGAAGCAGAAGAGAAAGGGTAAGAAGGACCAAGAGAACAAGAAGGAAGGTAAAAAAAAGTCCGTAGATGAGAGTTCGAGTTTTATGCATCAAAAGGAAATAAGGAGAAGAAAAAATGTTCCTATTGTAGCAGGGGGTTCCATCCTGAGAGTTCTTGCATGAAAATGACGATAGATCTCATCGCACAAACACTTGAGCAACATCACCTCTAGAATTATATTCCAGATAATACAAGGAAAAATCCATCCTCAGAAAGAGGTAATGATAATGAATTACTTGCTATTTCATCTTCTCCTAATGCTTGGGTGCTTGATTCAGGGGATACCCATCACATGGAATAATTAGATATACTTCTCTCATACTTGGAGAATTGGTCCAGACCACCGATCTTCATGGGAGATGATTCTCCTATAGAGGTGTGTGGTAGGGGTAGAGTTGATTTAGACCATGGATTATTTTAGGATGTAATTCATGTTCCAAATCTTTCAATGAATATTCTATCCATATATCAAATCACTCATTCAGGTTTTGGAAAGAAGGTGGAGTTCACTCTGGAATCAGATATCATTTCTCACTTCTCATATGGTTCAAACATTGTTGTTGGTGAGGTCAATCACCATTTGAGGTTGTACACCTTCTCTCACTTCACTCGTAAATCTAATTATGTATCATTTTTAACAAATGCCAAGGAAGAGTATAGGTTGTGGCATGAGAGGTTTGGGCATATTTATTTTAAATATTTAGATCAACTTAGTAAGGGTGGAATTGTAGATGGATTACCCCACATTCAATACACAGATGGAGTTTTCGAGGGTTGCATACTAGGAAAACATCTTCAGGATAAGTTCAACACAGGTAAAGCATGAAGGGAATAATCACTTCTAGATTTGGTTCATAGTGACATTACATGTCCTTTCCCACACCTATTGATCAGAAAAGTTAAGTATGTTCTTACTTTCATTGATGATTTTTTGAGATATACATGGGTCTACTTTCTCGAATGAAAATATTACGTCTTTGAGTGTCTTAAAGATTGTAGGCATCTAGTTGAGAACCAAAGAGGTAAGAAGATTAAGAAAATTCATACAGACAATGGATGAGAGTATGTGAATAAGGATGTTGAGCATAGTTTTTCAAAAATAGGTATATATTTGCAACACATAGTTATGTATACTCCACAACAGAATGTGGCAGCAGAGAGAATTAACCAGACATTGAAAGAGATGGCCAACTGTATGTTGCAGGATAGAGCACTACCTCCAAAGTTATGGGCTGAATATATCAACTATGCATCCTACATTCATAATGGAGTTCCTCTTAAATCATTCAATGGAATCACTCCATATGAGGCTTGGATTAGGAAGAAACCAGAATTCACTCACTTCATAATTTTTGGTTCATGTGCATGGGCTAGGATCCCTTTCTATAGAAGGAAAGCTATGGAAGCTTAGAGTAAGGAGGGTATTTTTGTTGGATATCCAAAGGGAGTGAAGGGATATAGGTTATTAGATACTACCTCAAATACACTATTCATTAAAAAGAGTGTTAAATTTGAAGAGGGTCCTTCACAGGTACTTTCAGAGCAATCCACACCTCCATCTCCACTGTCACTAGTTTTTGAACTTTGTGAGACTTATTTCTGATCATATATTCTAATATGATATAAATGATATGTTTTATAAACATCAAGAAGTTGCAGTTCTATAGAATCTTCCATGATGGGAACACAAAACTCCTCAGGCAGGAGGTGATCTAGTGGGTGATCTTGTTGATCCATGGAAACTGGATCTCAGTTTATGGATCCTCCACAATATTTTACTACCATGGACCCATTGATTCCTATTTATTTTTATATGGTACTTTCATCATATCCCCAATCTTATGCAAAGGCTGAAGAAAACCCCCATTGGGAGAAAGCTTTGAAAAAGGAGTACAATTCCCTGATAGAGAACAAAACATGGGAGTTGGTTCCTCTACCTTCCAACATGAAGCTTGTTAGATGTAAGTGGATTTTCAAGAAAAAGAGGGTTGATGATGGATACATTACAAATTATAATGCTTGGTTAGTAGCTAAATGTTTCTAACAGGTACAAGGAATTGACTATGAGGAGACTTGTACACTAGTTTCCAAGATTGATTCCATTTGGTTAGCTCTATCTATTGCAGTAGCTAGAAAGTGGGAGGTACACCATATGGATCTGAATAATTCATTATTACATAGGAGATATATATGGAGCAACCAGAGGGATATGTTCAATATCCATCATTAGTTTGCAGGTTGAGGAAGTCATTGTATGGACATAAGAAAGCACGTCAGGCATGGTATGCTAAAATGGAATCTTATTCTAGTAAACATTAGGGACATCTATGAAAATTAAGGAGAATTTTTATTTAAAATATGTATTGGTATGGGGTTAAACAAAAGTATTTTGGGAGGTAATTATCAAAATTAAGTGTAAATTAGGGGTATTCTTGAATATCCCATGAATGCATGTGATATTACACAAGTTAACTAAGTGAATCCATTGTGATTTTTTACTTGAATTCCATTCTCAAGTTTTACAAAAATTGGCATATTAAAAATGTTTGGACATAATTTTTTCATATTCTTAAAGCCCACCCCCATGTCCTTCAAATTTAAACATCTATGAAGACAAAAACTATTGAATATCATGTTCAAGGACAATCATGTCATGCATTTGTTTTCTTTTCTCATTATGGTACTAATAACTTATGATATGTTGCTTTTTTATATTTTTTATGTGGCAATTTCAAATTGTTTTGATTTTTACCCTTTTGTTTTTGTATATATTAGAAATTAGCTTTTTTTGTGATGATAGCGGGTTGTTCATAGGGTCATTATTGAGGTGATGTTTAAAGGAGTTTCATTTATCTTCTTTACTTTTAAGTGAATAAACACATTATGAATGCGATTTCCTTTCTCCTTGAATAGTTGATCAAGAATTTTTCAATTATATATTAGAAAATAGCTTTTTTTGTGATGATAGTTGGTTGTTTGTAGGGTCAATGATGAGTTGAGGTTGAAAGGGGACTCATTTGACTTCCTTACTTTTAATTGAATAAACACATTATGAATATGATTTCCTTTCTCCTTGAATAGATGTTCAATAATTTTTCAATTATATATGTTGAAGTCAAATCTAATTTATGTTTCCTTATCTTCGCTTCTAGGGGTGTTTATAAGTTATTTTTAGTGTTACTTATAGGGATTTTAATAACCACTTGGTAAGTGGATGAAAAGGTTGTTACTATGCATGGCTTTAATTATGGTTATAAACCAACCCTATAAAGGCTTTAAATCTAGTTTTCCTCTACCTATGTAAGTTTCTATAAGGGAATTTTCAAACTACCCATGTATGTTTCTATAGATATTGCACACCCAGCCTCATTAGTTTCTAAAAGGGGGCTTCAGGCCACCCATACAACTTTTTATCAAGAGGGTTCCAAACATCCAATGTATGTTTCTACTGGGGATATTTTAAGCTATCCTTGTGAGTATCTATGAGGGGGGATTTCAAACCACCCCCATACCTTTGTATCAATGGGATTATAAACTAACCCTATACCTTTATATGAGGTAGGTTTCAAATTTCCCATGTAATATGCTACGATGGGGATTAAAAATACCCATGTATCTTGCTATGATGGGGGTTCAAAACCACTCCCATAAGTTTTTATGAGGGGTTTCAAACCATCCTCCTACCTTGCTATAAGGGATATTTAAAACTACCCATGTATCTTGTTATGAGGGGGGTTCCAAATTGATCATGTAATATACTATTAAGGGGATTTTAAACCACCACTACACCTTGCTACATGTGTGGTTCCAAACCACCCCTATAACAGTCTACTAAGGGGTGTCAAACTAACCCCATACTTTTCTATGATGGTGACTCAAAATTTGCCACACAAATTTCTATGAGAGGGATTTCAAACCATAAAAATACTTTCCTATGCAGGGTTTTTCAAACTGCTCACATACAGTGTTATGGGGGACTACTATCAAAATTACCTCTACTAGTTGCGTTTTGGAAATGGTTCACAACAACCTCCAAACAGTCTTTTGGGGATGGTTCAAAATTCAACTTAAAACACTGTTAAAAGGACTAAATTTTAACTTTGGTGCTTTTGGAGGCACTTTTTAAAAAACTTCCTTCAATTCCAAAACCACCAATAATTCCCACCTTTAGTGATAGAAAAACAATTCCCCTAATTCCTAAAATGTAGTAGTGATCTTTTGTTTGATAAGACGTTTATCTCCAATGTACATAACATAAGATAGATATTGATATCCATCCACAATAAATAGGACAATAAATAATCACATGTTATGCATGGATTCAACTAGCAAGGTAGAGAGCAACTAAAATGCAAATAATAACATATTTTTCACTACAATGTAGAGGGAAGTGAACATGAGAATCCTCCATCCCAATGAAGTGAAGGATATGAATAAACTCTTCCATATTAGGAAGAGAAAGGT
>ML779599.1:303077-332665 GCA_009831015.1 Picea engelmannii
CAGATCTTTATTCATTACAGGTACAAAGTTATGATTATTTCAAGTTAGGGTTGTTGACTAATCCAAAACTAGTCTTGTGAGACTAAAGAAACGTTTGATGAAAATGCTAGTCTCTTGTTGTTAAAGTTAAGGAAGGTTTGTAGCTATGTGATCATATAAACCAGGTCTATTACAGAGTTACAAATCATATTTGGATGATGAAATTGATGCGGGCTTTTGGTTGAGGTACAAGTTGGGTACATGGTTGAGACAAGTAGTTGATGAGTTGGCACATACACGAGGTTATAGTTGATGATGTTGGTACATATTGATGAGTCATAGTTGATGAGTACTTGAAACATGATTGGTACATACTTGGTACATGGTTGGTTGCACTTGTTTATCGTACAGGTTGATTACAGATTGTTTGGTACAGGTTGGTGCATGGTTGATGCACTTGTTTATGGTACAGGTTGATTACAGGTTGAGGTACAGGTTAATGCATGGTTGATGCATGGTTCAAGTTTATTGGTACATGTTTACAGTGGTATATCTCACAGTGATAGTGTGACAGGGGTTCCATCATTCTACTTTTACTTTAGGGTATTTGGACGGGGCAAGGACATGTGGTTGTAGCCACCTTCCGGTTGTAGCTAGAGAACATAGGGGGTTTTAGCCTCCTTCTAGTTGTAGCCAGAGAATTTGGGATTTGGAGCTTCCCTCAGGTTGTAGCCTGAGAAACTAGGGGGTTGGATCCTCCTTCCAGTTGCAGCTGGAAAAAAAAGGAAGTTGGTGCTTCCAATGAATGTAATTGTTTAAGACATATAAGATAAACCATTCTATGGTTTTCTCCCGATTTGGGTTTCCACGTAAAACTCTAGTGTATTGTGTATGTGTGTGATTGTTCATTTCTTATTGCTCACTATTGGATAATAATTCTACATTGACATAACACTTGGATTATTTGGAGAAAAAGGATTATAATTACGCTATTACTAATTCACCCCCCCTCTCAGTAATCCAAGACAAACAGTTGGCAAGCCTCGTCCTATATTGGTTGGAGCCTCTGAGTAACTTCCATGAATTTGCTCTAAATGGTGTGGACTTGTTTTTGAGCAATGCATTGTTCCTGGGATCGCTTCATCCTATCAATTACTGACAGGGGATTCAATTGCGCCTGTATTGTTTCTTCTTGTTGCTTTGCCTCCTAGAGTTGTGACTCTCGTGCCTTCAATTCATGATCCTCAGTCAGTCGCTCATAAGTCTGGGCACTGTGATCATTACATTCCATGGTGAGGGTCTTTATTCTCTCAATTTTGATTCAAGAAGTTGCTTCTCTTTGATCTCGTATATCCTGCAGAGTGTTGGGCACTATTCGTAGCTCCAGATCTGTGATTCTTTGTTGAAGTTACTAGATATCTTCCGCAAGATGTGCTAGTTGATTCTCTACTAGTTCTTCCATTTTTTTCTCTAAGACTGTCATGGAGCGAAGTGCTCTGCTAACTGATTCTCTGAATTTGAGTTGTTCTGCAAGAAAATTGTCTTTCTCTTGTTGGATTTGTGCTTTCTCCTCTTTAAAATTTGTCTAGAGAGCAACCTTCTCCTGGTGCACAACTCAACATTTCTCTACGACTATTGTTTGCACTTTCTTTAGGGCCTCTGTGGCTTGTTCTATTTCTTCCTGTGTGCGACGAAGGCAAGCTTTGATCGCATCAGCTAGTATGCGGGGTTGGGTAGTCTCATCTCCCAACTCCTATGCTTCTGATGGCGAGGGCACAATGGATATTGCGCGGCTAGATTGAAGGGCCTGTTGTACCCCTCTAAGTTCAACCTCTATTCTTTCATACATATATTCTTTCTTGGCTTCATGTTTCTGCAAGACATACTACGAGGCATATACTACAGTGGCAGTGATGAAGTCAAAGTCATCAACCGTGAGTATGGTTTGCATCGTGGTTTTTCTTTCTCTTGACTTCTTTCGTGAGGTGGGTTTCATGGGGGAAACCTTTCTTTTCTTTGAGGGATCATCCTTATCAATAGGATCCCTAGGCGGTGTTAGTTCACCTTGATTCTATTGATCTTCTTTTCCATTAGTCTCTTCTCTATTTACTTCTTCATCACCTCCTCATCCAGGTGATACCGAAGCAGTTTCATTTGATGCACTGCTCCAGTTTTGTACTTCTTCGGTCTTCTTCCTTCAGTTGGTTCCAGGTGTGTCGTGTTATTCATGAGTGGCCTCTGAGCTACCGATTAATTCAAGATCAAACATTTCTGTAGGGTCAATAGGGATAAGGAGGTCTGCTGGCCAGTACTTGGTTATCTCCTTGATTTCCTCCACTGTGAGCTAATAGTATGACTTAATTTCTTCTTTATGCTCATTTGCAATCTTAGTGATATAAATGAAGTTTCGATCTGTGCAGAACGTCATGAGAGGTCTAAACTGGTATAGGGTGCTTGGCGTGATGCTAGGGACAACTTTGATGGCCCTCTTCAACTGCACTTAGTATGTATGGAATACAACGTTTGATTGCCATTGTTTTCCCATATCGATTGAGTATCAAAGCATGGTGAACTTTGCAGTGAGCGGTTCAAATGACTCAATGTCCAGGAAGGTCGCACCTTCCGACATCTCCCAAGTAGTAAATGTTATGAGGATCAGAATTCAGCTAAATTAAAACTCATAGCCCTGATCCTGAGCTTCGTGGCAATCCAATTCCAGCTAGTTAACTAAGTACTTCACCCAGTTCATATGGAGTCCCTCTACACATTTCCTGCGAGGTAAAAAATGAATCCTGTGACTTCGGTAGGTTTGTTCTTTCTTACAATATTTCCTGCAATCAGCTGGTAGGCCAGGCACACTGTGCCATTATGGATGGAAGATACCTTGTAGCCTTCCATCCTCTTTTCTACATTAGCATATGTGTCTTTTATCCTCTATGCCATTCCGCGATCTGTAGCCTTCCCTGGGTAGAAGTCATGTGGGTCGGGTCCTTGCATGATCAATCCAGCGATCCTATGGATCAATGTCGTATTGAATGTGATGCGTCTATATAGCCATAGACATATGCCATGGTAACATGAGAGCAGGATATTAACACATGCGTTAACCTCTTGGTGCCTTCCAAAGTGTAGAATATTCATCACATTTAAGAGGGTGGACTGCACAAGTTTCATAGCCCATGGCTGGGGGATTATTTTCGAGTTCTTCTCCTTCATCTTGGTCAAATACTTGCAAGGATAGAGCATAATGTAGTTCTTACGGTCCCCTAGGTTGAATTCGTTGAACTTCAACGTCGCGATCTTATCCTGTTGTGTTCTTACAACACATATCCCCTTCGGGAGGTAAGGAGTAGCCATGGTGTAATCAAAGTCTCTTGGGACACTGTCACGACTCACTGCACTAGCCAAAGGCGGGATGTAGTCAGGAAAGGTGTTCGGCATTAACTCCGCGTTCGCCAAGTCATCTCAATGCTTGGTTCTTTTCTCTGTTGTAGGTTGGGATGTTCTGGATCCATGAGCAGTGGATGGGGAGGCTTGCACTCCTTTCGTCGACAAGGTTTGAACTCCAACAGACATCACCTTCTTAGCCATAAGGTCGATTAGAACTTCTTCGATGATTTTCTCTATGGTACTGAGATCGTTCGACATGCACACTTAGATAGGATAACTTAGGTGGATGAATGGTTGCTCAAAGAAATAGAACAAGTTTTGATCTCAATAAACAGAGTGTGGTAGTAATGGGTTGGCCTGGATATAATTCGCAAAAGTGTTCTCAGTGCAATGGTTGACGGAATAAGTAGACACGAGGTAACGAATCTCTCCAACGGACGAGAGGCCTTCATCAATTCGGTTATTTCCATTGCGGGGCGGTCCCAATGGTCTGATGGAAAACTTTCAGGCCATAACTGTTGTCTAACCATTTGGGGCATCAGGTTAATGCTTATAATGATCTCAACGGCTATATTGATTCATCATGGCGAAGTGCTAGGTTGCGTTGTTCTGGTATCCCGACGAAGTTTCAGTTTTGCAAAACTTCCTTCTGCGATGTCCCTTCTGGAACCTTCTTCCACTTTTCTATCTTTTCTCTCTTCTTATTGAGCTTTCTAGCCTTCTTCCATGTAATATTTATCTCATTATTCCTATTTCTATTCTGATTCTTATCTACCTTTATCATAGTAACTTCATGTTTTTGATGGTCTTTCAAGGCCAATACTTCTTCTCTATCTGGGGTAGGTGTTGTTCTCTTCTGTGAGTCTTCTTGTGTTTTTTCAACTTCAACATCCAAGTTTCTGGTTCTAAATAGCTTCGATCCATTCTCATGTTTTTCAATAAAGTGTGCTATCCTCCTAGTCATGAAATCTTATAATTCTTGCTTATTTTGTTCTAATACTTCCTCTTATTTTCTTCTAGCCTGATCTTTCTCAATCCAAGTTTTTCCTAGTAATATAGAAAATGGGGCGTGGTTCTCAATAAATTTAACAACCTTGAAATATTATTTTCTCGAAGTTCCATAAGCACTCATAGATATCTGGGTGAGTCTTCCACATAGGGTTATCATCTTTCCTCTGACTAATCATATTGCTCCTAATGAAGGGATCATAGAAGGATTTCCTAAAATTTCCCAAGTCCTTTTTGTCATGATATTCACCTCTGTTTCTTTATCTAGAACATAGTCAATGTCAAAGTCTCCTATTCTTGTTTCTATGCACTTTTTTTCTTTGAATCTCTCTCATAAGTCGATATTTTTGTGATCATTCAGGGTTTCTTTCATTTGTAGCAATACATTCTCTGATTCTTTCTTGGGTTCTACCATGGTCTTAGTTTCTTGATTTTTCTCAGGGTTTTCTTGTCTCATATTCATTCTTTCAACCTTAGCAATCATTCTAGGGAAATCCAAAACTTCATGGTCCATAGCTTGACAACAAAGACAACTAGGTCTTCTACCAGGGCATTCCATAGAAAGATGTCCCAGTCTTCTGCAATTATAACAAAGGATTAATCACTTTTTTCTTTGAAATGATCCCCAACCTTTCATGTATTGCGCACTAGGGTCATAGTAGCTAACCTGCAAAAAATTCTTTCTACGATCCTGCATCCATTTTTAAGTCCAAATATTATTTCTATGCATAGGAATAACATATCTTTCATTATTTCTATTAGATTTACTCATATCAAACCTTCTTTCATCTAGTTGTGCCCTACTTTTCAAACTATGACAAAATTTATCAAACATACCTAGATCCATTCTTTTGAAATAAAAATTTCCACTTATCTTACATTTTCAATAAAAAAATTTCACCGTTCTTACCTTTAAAAAAGCACAAAGCTTCAATATCTTACCTCTTTTCTTCAAATCTGACTTTTCTTTTTAGCGCAGATCTTTGCAGGTCAAGTAGAATACTACACATTAAAGCAACGGATCTATGCACATAGATTTATTTTCTTTAGTTCCTTGCAATCACAATTTCATGCCTCGGCAACTGAACCATTTGTTGACACAGGGGAAGACTGAGGGTTCAACGCTCAAGAGCACAACAATAAAACCCTAACTATCGACCCTTTCGGCAACCCCTGCGAAGTAGATGAAGTCTCACCCGAGGTAGAGGCAGGGGTGGTTGCAGGACTCCAGTGTTTGCAACCTTAGCTGGGACACTGATTTGTGATTACAAAACCTTTACAGAGCACTTAACAGTTACAGTTCATCAATATTTAACTAGTATCTACTTCATAGATAAAACCTTAATTACAGAGCATCGTAGTATTCACACAGATTCAATATATTCAAGAACTAAGCACATCAACCTAGATTAGATCTAGAATTCATTCACATTATTCAGTGCTAAGATATCATACTAGATTCTTCTAAGCATATATCAGTGCACTAAGCATTTAATCACATAAACAAGAGAACAACCATAAAGCACAAAGAAACCACAAGACAGGATATATGTGGTTCAACCCAGCCTGGGGCTACGTCAACCAACTCTTCTTATTTTTTATTATCTTCTATCAATCTTCTACATACACAGAGCCACAAGATCCTACTCCGCATAAGACAAGATATCCACATGCACCTCGTCGGATCTTCCTTCCCCGAGTTACGTTACAGCACAAAACTTCTACTCAATCTCTTATAGTCATTTGCAATTAGCCTTGCAAGTCTCACACAATATGCATAGAGCATATGCAACTATCACTTGCACTTAGCACCTCATCACACATATGCCTATATCGTCTTATACACACCTCCTTGTTACATCGCCTAGACATCTATTTATATACTACAAAAAGGTCCTAAACATGTGTAAACCCATGGGCTGACATTCCCATACCTGTTACATAGACCAAAACCCAAAAATCCCTAAAAATGGGGTCGTGATTCCACGATCTCCACTTCGACTTGCGCTCCACCTTCGATAGCCTTTCAAAGTCCCAAAAGTAGGTCAAACATGACCAAGGATCCTCAAAACTTCGTAGAGGGACAATAAATCTTCTTTGTCCCACATCATAGGTCAAACTTTACTATTTCGTCTTATAGTTGAGTATCGCGTCATGCGATTCCAACCAGTCCAGACTGATCACTATGTCATAATATCCTAAGATCGTGACATATAGGTTTTATTTCGTTACAAAATATCCCAAGTTAATGTGACAGTCCATAACCTTTCCTCCAACCTTTTGTTTGGAACCCAATTCCATTTCTATGTATATAAACTCATCCTGCTCAACTACCTTTACCTTAGTTCTTTTTAGCATTACACCAAAAATAAATCTATATGTAGCACCTAGATCTATAAAAATACTAAAAGTTTTGTCGGCTATTGTACCTGACGTCTTGAGCACAGTGGATTGGTGCTCGGCCTGGCGGTTATTCACCGCTACATGAATCCTATGTGACTTGCCCAAATCTCCAATTGTAGTGTATCCTGCTGACCTGGATGCTTTAGCTCTCTCAACCAGACAGTCTTGCTGGTAATTTCCAACATCCAATCTTCAGTCCAGTACTCCTGGTCCTCGAAGTAGAAGCTACTGGCCTACCAACCTGAGATCCTGGTTTGTTTTGTTGAATAGGCCTAAACTACTGTTGATGTGGGAGATGTTGCTACTGATGTTGTGGTCCTCTATAGGGAGTCCACTACTAAGGAGTCAATTGTCATGAACATGGATCCTCTAGACATATATCTATACCTTGATGTATGTATGACTGGTGTCTAATGTTGTTGCACTCCATATGTCATTTTTCTAGTCGGCCTTGCAGGAGCCCTGCCCTGACCCCCACTAGTCATCTCTTCCTCAGCTATGAGGGCCTTCCGGACTACATTGTGCAACGTTTGAGGCATTAGGATCCTCACCTTCACACAAATGTTGAAGTTAAGGCCGAATAAAAAATTGTTGACCTTTATCTTTTCTGTGTTAATATGTGGAGCATACCTAAGTAGCTCCATGAATCAGGCCTCATACTCTGGCACCATACGACCACCTTGTCGCAAGGTGTTGAACTCATTGAGTTGGCGCTTGATGAATTCCTTGGACAAATACCTCTCCTGGAACCGTTCCTCAAACAATTTCCATGAGATGTCTTCGACGACCATGTTTAGTTGAGGTAGGATTGTCTTCCATCATATAAGAGCACTCCCCTTCAACTGAAATACCTCCATGTGGAATTTCATGTTGGAGGTGTAGTCACAAAGTCCAAACAACATCGCCATGTTCTACAAACATGCCCTGGCATGGCACCTATGAACTCAGGAAACTTCATCTTCTCGAGTTCTCTATTAATGCTACCACTACCAGCTAAAGCGCACTCTGAACCCTCATTGGGTATAGGTGCCTTGGCCTCATCTCTATCTAGTCGGTTAATCAAGGCCTCTGACAACCTCTCAAAGGACATCATAAATCCAACCACATGTCCCACAACAACCTCCTCCTACCCAATGACTTGTTCTTCTACTTGGGGGTTAACCCCTCTGGCATGGATGCTACTAGAGGCGTCGCACCTCTTCCCCTAACACCAGGTCTTCTACCTCCACAACATCTTCTAACCATGATTACCAGCATGGACAAATTTAAATTTTAATGAGCGATAAGTTATGAATCAGGTGTTTAATATAGTGAAAGGCATAATGATCCCAAGTCACAGGGTTTAACCCTTTATGATACCATATGTAACATCCCCTCGATTACGACAATGAATAGTGAGGTGCAATAGGTAAAAAAAAAATTGCATTAGGATATTAGAATTGTCTAAACATAATTAATAGCATTGCAAGTGACATATCATCATAACTAATATCAACACCTAATCAAAGCATTAACATATCAATAGTTTTGCATAATCAACACATCATCATAATAAACAATGACACAAATCAACACATCACGATCAACTCAAGAAAAATGCTAATAATTGATCAACCATGTCACTGAATATTAAAAGAACTACCCTCCCAACCTACCTTGGAAGGTTAGGACCTCCAAGACACATAGCCAATGCTCAAGTTTGGGATTCATCCGATTGATTTTGACCATTTAAGGTCTCAGGACTAGCGATTGTTCTAAGGAACAAGAAGGTATCTAAGTCCCTTAATCAATCAAAACTCAAAACTCCAGACTAGATTATCATTCATACATAAACATTATTTGATGGTGCAAGAGTAATCTAATTACTCAATCAATCATACATCAACATTATTTTAATTGCGCAAGAGTAATCTAGTTACTAAATCAATCATACTTCAACATAATTTCATGGTGCAAGAGTAATCTAATTACTATATCAATCATGCATCAACATTATTTTCATGGCACAAGAGTAATCTAATTACTCAATCGATCATACATCAACATTATTTTAATGGCGCCAAAGTAATTTAACTACGCAATGAATCATACATCGATATCACCTTAAAATTAGATGAAAATAGAACAAAATAGTTTTTCTTAGAAAATAAATATATAAATGCATATACCATTTCAAATGGAAAGGAATTGGGGGTGTTCATTATTAATGGCTTGGTTGAAGTCTTTCAATGATTATGCAATCTTGACTGTCACTAACAATATTACGTAGATGACTAGGATACATGAATCTCATTTAGTTAAAATAATCAATTCTAGAGTTCATGTTGACTAACTTATGCAGATTGATGAGTTGGTTGTCAAGGAGTGGTGGGTTATATTCACTTACCTTTATATTCAAAGGTATGGATCTATTTCCTAGCACAAAAGTTTGAAGCCTCTGACATTTTTGTTAGAAATAAAATCCTTAATAGGGATCCATTAAATACATGCATATTTGATAGTCGGGATATTTGAGAACATAGGTCAAATGATTTTGTAAGTTATTGTAGGGATCATGAAGAATTCATTCACTACTATTTATACTTTGAGAAAAATTGAGTTGCAGAGAGAAAGACATTGCACATTGTTTGATGAAATATAATTACATATTTAATGGGGTTTTTCGAGCATAAGCATGTAATTGTGCAATATATTGGATTAACTAGAGTCCCACCAAAGTTGCTTAGAAAAAAACCCTAGAATATTCTTGGAGAGGATGCAAGACAATAATGTCACATTTTTCATGTTTAGGAGCATGTATGCAACCAAGGAACAATGTAATTCAAAATTTGTTGATAGAGGGTGCTTGTTAGAGATTTGAGCAAATCACAGGAAGAAAACCTCTAAAGATGGGTTGCTACAAGAGATAGTTCATTAAGGTCGCAGGGGGAGATTATTTGAAGGTGGTTCGCTTCAAGAGAGGTATGTTTAATCGTCGGAAGAAAAAAAAAAAAAACAGGAAGGAATATCTTTGCATGAAATTTTTCTACACGATATTCGCTAAAGGGGAGGCACATTCAATCGTTGGAGAAAACACAATTTCTGGAAGAACATGCTAGAGGAAATTCGCCAATAGTCATTTAAGTAATTTTTTGATGGTGAATGATCTGAAAATAGAAGGCTGACTTGTTATGCTATGCAAGCACCCTCTACTTCATTAAAATAAACTTTACAGGACCTTGCTTCATGTGTTAAAATATGCAAGATAAACTTATGTGTTAAGTTCATATATCTTCTTGTAAATGCTTATGTGTGAGGAATTGTTCTTTTAGATGGTTAAATATGTACTTTAAATAAAAACACAACAACACAACTTGCAACAAATAAACCATCAAAATTAGAACAATCACAACATGATAAAGGAGTTCACCCCCCTCTGGGCTACATCTCCTTGAGCCTCCATCAATGAACTTGGCTCTCTGGGATTAATTAGTCAAAAGTTCTTTTACAAGATTCTGATCAACTCCAATGGAAAAACAGACTGTACCATTGATATCAGAACACATAAAAACCTCAAAAATGACTAATAGAACTATGAAAACGGATCATGGCTCATCTAGGCATGAACTCTTCTACATGTGGCCATAAGCTTCACTGAGCCTCTCTTTGGAAAAAACACCTGTAAAAGTCCTCAACAGCCTCTGAAACCTGTCCCAATGTGTTCAGAGAATATCAATTAGCCAAAAATGATTATTCAATCACAGAAAAAAAACATAGGCTCACCAAACCATGTCCTCGATCAATGAGGGCTTCAAGCTCCCTTGAGCTTGCTGAAACTTAAATGGTGAACAAAATGTAGAAGAAGTCTTCAAATGGCCTTGATAATAGTGACAATGGATCCAGGACATCCACAAACCCCTAGCTGGGCTTTTACGACACCTCAATCGGCCAAAAGATGAAGAAGTTAGGCCTCCTCCATTTCCCTCCTTCAATCCTTGTTGATATTGGTTCGCCAAAATGCACCCTTGTTGCATGAACCTGGCACACACGCCATTTAAGACGTAAAAACCTGACACAGGGTGAAACTGAGCCAACGGTGCAAACCGTAGGATGGTTAGGGCACCTCCAGCCCCTAACCGCCTAACACCTGGGCACATGGTCATATGACCTCACGCTATAATAAAAAGGGCTTAACGGTTATAAAACCGTGTAACTCCCTCCGCTCCGGTTAGGGTCACATGGGTAAAGGCATACGACCGTATGCAAGGCGGTGGTTAGCACCCATCCGAACTCCATCATAATAAACCCCGCGCAATATAACAATCGGTCACATGTTATGTAATAGGACCATGGGTTACAATTTTTTTTAAAACCCCGCACGCCAACCATTACACCCACGCGCACATATGTTATACCATGGTTCTATGCAATATAATAAGACCACAGGTCATGTGTTATAAAACCTGAGCACCAATGGTCGGGCTACAATATATATATAACATGGTCACATAACAAATCAAATGACCACGGGCGGGGCTAAGCCCCAACCCGACCCCACCCATATGTACACCATATGCAATTCAAATAAATTAAAATACATATACATAATAAGAACCATACCGCGGCATAGTGGTCGGGCGAATGTTATGAAGTCTCTACACGGTGGGGAGGTCCGGGGGTCGAACCCCACGGCCTCCAAAAAATTTTGATCAACTAACCAATAAACCAACATCCAATAAAGGGGTGCCACGTGGCAGCCCATGACTGGGCCACGTGGCACCATGCCATTTATCCAATAATTTCCACGTGTCAATACTTGATTCGCCCAACTGTCAACCAATCAAAAATTGCCACGTCACCTATGCCACGTTAGCATGTACGGTCAAGACACATCAGTGTATGGTCTCTGCCACGTCAACATGTACGGTCAAACCACGTCATCATCCGTACGGATTGTACGGACTGCCCAGTCAGCATCCATTTTTTTTCCTGTTTGACGATTCAAACAGATTGCAATATCTCTCACTCCCGATGTCCGTTTGAGATGAAATGAGTTGCGTTGGATTAGTGACGATGAGGGATACGCTCACGTTCGTTTTGAGGCAATTCCGAGAACGTTGATTTTTGAGCTAAAATTTGACCCCTGGTCCAGATTTTGATCACACCTTCCCACTGAAAGGCTTTTGGACCCACAAAAGATTATTTGTTTGATTCCAAGTTATATCAAAAACTTTTCGACAATCACCTGAATACTTTGACATGTTGTGCACTGCAACTGACTATGTCCCTCAACCACTGTTCTCTGGCTGCTGCTGACCCACTGTTCTCTATGTGCTTGGAAGACTACCAACCTTCCCACTGAGAATCAAGTCCCTCTTGTGAATTCTTTAACGTCAACAAAATCAGCTCTCCAATGGCTGCAAAAAATTTCCTGCGACATCTTGTCACAAGCCAAGAAAACCATCAATCTTGAAAACAAATTATACAAGACTGAAAAAAATGATGCCAACAAAGTCTTTTGTTCTTCAAACAAACAGTCGCATCTTGTGCTTCATCAAAGCACATGGTGTTTTCCTGCATATCGGTGTACTCAAAATCAACTTTCAAGTCAATAAACACCATCGACTAAACATAAGTCGAACAACACGATCGACACAACATAGTCGTCAGAAAATCATCAACACCAGTCGAGACTCATCAACCTTCCAAAAATGACAAGTCGACAAACATGATACACAATCATGTTACAATCATGATGAACCATCACCAGGTTCACTGCTTACACATACATAAAAACAAATGCATGTGCATGACTCTTCAACTCTCCTTCCAGTACAAACATAAGTACAAAAACCCAAAAACATGTGGGTACATAAGAGTTGAAATGAAAAAGATAAATGGTTGTAACAAGTGAACATCATATCCATCTTTTACATCCTCCTGGCGACATTGTGCAACAAACAAAAATGCCTTCAAAATGAAATGCATTCACATGCAAACTTGCATCATGCAAGTTGTGATAAACTGCTGCAACTTATCACGCTTCCCATAAATGCACACATAACGCTAAAAAGTGCATTTACAACAGAAAAATGCAAGCTTTACTTGCTCAATAAATCCAACCATTTCTTACCAAGCCAACTCAACGGTGACTTTGTCTTCTGAAAATCGTCCTCTTGTGAATCATCTTGACTCACATCGATGATGGAATCTCCTCTTCCATTCCTACCAAACTCTTTATCCAACTGCTTCTTATGTTGTGGATGAGTAGTTGGATGCAATGTCCAACATTGGTCAATAAGATGACCCCGCTTCTGACAATGAGTGCAAATCTTTTGCATCCTCTTTTCACGTTGTCTTTGCTTAGAAAGTTTCCTGAAAGCGGTTAATCTTTTCCAACACTTTGAAACATGATGGTTATATAAACCACAATATGTACATGGATTCTTTCTTCCATTTTTACATGTAAATTTATCATGCTTAACATAATCAAAAGCAACTGAATGATAAGCAGAATTATACCTTGAACATTCACCTTTATCGCCTCTTTGAGGAGGTGAATCTGAAGAGTTACAAGCTCTCCTTTGAAGACCATCAATAGTGTCCTTGTCCTCATCGTTGTCACAACTCTTTCGTTTCACACATTCGCATTCATCTTGAACACAAGCCTTGCATGCTGGAGAGATTGAACTTTCAACAACAGTTATTGAACTTTCACCTTTAAAGCCTTCTTGAGGAGGTGAACTTGAAACGAAATTTATCCTTGGAACTTTTTCCCTTGTCTCCTCGACTTTGGAATTTGCTCCATCTCTTCGTTCATATCCAAGACCACAATACTTGGGTCTTTCTTCAACAACAATAGGCTCAACAATGCCTTGTGCATGCTTGCCTAACCCTTTACCTTCATAGCCCATTTTTAACAACAACTTGGACCCTATTCCTCCTGTGTGACATTCAAAACCACCAAAACATTCATCTTGAGAGGAATTAGAAGATAAACTAACATTGCATACCTTATGTTCATGCATGTACCTAGTAAGGGTTTCCTTTGCCTCATGGAGTTGAATCTCCATCTCATGCAACTTTTCAAGAAGCTGGTCTTTCTCCTCCTTCATGGCCATCAACTGCTCTTCAAGGACAATGCGCACATCTCTGTCTTCACACATCTCTTTCATCAAATCTCTCATGGTTAGAATCTCTTCTTTGTCAAAAAAAATAGATAATGAAAATGTATAAGAATTATCAATGCTTGAAGCTTCCTCCATCCTTGGAAGATATCCAACTTCAACACAAAACTTGCACAAAAACCAATAGCTAAATCTCAAGCTATCAATGGAAAACACATGAGAAAAACAAACTATCCTCCGATACCACCTGATCTGATAATATAAGGCTGACTTGTTATGCTATGCAAGCACCCTCTACTTCATTAAAATAAACTTTACAGGACCTTGCTTCATGTGTTAAAATATGCAAGATAAACTTATGTGTTAAGTTCATATATCTTCTTGTAAATGCTTATGTGTGAGGAATTGTTCTTTTAGATTGTTAAATATGTACTTTAAATAAAAACACAGCAACACAACTTGCAGCAAATAAACCATCAAAATCAGAACAATCACAACATGATAAAGGAGTTCACCCCCCTCCGGGCTACATCTCCTTGAGCCTCCATCAATGGACTTGGCTCTCTGGGATTAATTAGTCAAAAGTTATTTTACAAGATGTTTCTCAAATCCAATGGAAAAACAGACTGTACCATTGAGATCATAACACATAAAAACCCCAAAAATGACTAATAGAACTCTGAAAACGGATCATGGCTCATCCGGGCTTGACCTCTTCTACATGTGGCCATAAGCTTCACTGAGCTTCTCTTTGGAAAAAACACCTGTAAAAGTCCTCAACAACCTCTGAAACCTGTCCCAATGTGTTCAGAGCATATCAATTAGCCAAAAATGATTATTCAATCACAGAAAACAAACATAGGCTCACCAAACCATGTCCTTGATCAATGAGGGCTTCAAGCTCCCTGGAGCTTGCTGAAACTTCAATGGTGAAAAAATTGTAGAAGAAGTCTTCAAATGGCCTTGATAATAGTGTCAATGGATCCAGGACGTCCAAAAACCCCTAGCTAAGCTTTTACGGCACCTCAATCGGCCAAAAGATGAAGAAGTTAGGCCTCCTCCATTTCCCTCCTTCAATCCTTGCTGAAACTGGTTTGCCAAAATGCACCCTTGTTGCATGAACCTGGCACACACGCCATTTAAGACGTAAAAACCCGGCACCGGGCACAACCGCGCCAATGTTGCAAACCGTAGGATGGTTAGGGCGCCTCCAGCCCCTAACCGCCTAACACCTGGGCACATGGTCATATGACCTCGCGCTATAATAAAAAGGGCTTAACGGTTATAAAACCGTGTAACTCCCTCCGCTCCGCTTAGGGTCACATGGGTAAAGGAATACGACCGTATGCAAGGCGGTGGTTAGCACCCATCCAAAATCCGTCGTAATAAACCCTGCGCAATATAACAATCGGTCACATGTTATGTAATAGGACCATGGGTTACAATTTTTTTTTAAACCCCGCGCACCAACCATTACACCCACGCGCACATATGTTATACCATGGTTCTATGCAATATAATAAGACCACGGGTCATGTGTTATAAAACCCACGTGCCAATGGTCGGACTACAATATATATATAACACGGTCACATAACAAATCAAACGACCACGGGCCGGGGCTAAGCCCCGACCCAACCCCGCCCATATGTACACCATATGCAATTCAAATAAATTAAAATACATATACATAATAAGAACCATACGACGGCATAGTGGTCGGGCGAATGTTATGAAGTCTCCACACGGTGGGGAGGTCCGGGGGTCGAACCCCACGGCCTCCATAAAATTTTGATCAACTAACCAATAAACCAACATCCAATAAAGGGGTGCCACGTGGCAGCCCATGACTGGGCCACGTGGCACCATGCCATTTATCCAATAATTGCCACGTGTCAATACTTGATTCGCCCAACTGTCAACCAATCAAAAACTACCATGTCACCTATGACACGTTAGCATGTATGGTCAAGCCACATCAATGTACGGTCTCTGCCACATCATGATGTACGTTCAAGCCACGTCAACATCCATACGGACTGTACGGACTACCCAGTCAGCATCCATTTTTTTTACCTGTTTGATGATTCGAACAGATTGCAATATCTCTCACTCCCGACGTCCGTTTGAGACGAAACGAGTTGCATTGGATTCATGACAACGAGGGCTACGCTCACGTTCATTTTGAGGCAATTCCGAGAATGTTGATTTTTGAGCTAAAATTTGACCCCTGGTCCAGATTTTGATCAGTGAAGAGAAGACATCCAAATGATTTGCAAGGGAGAAGGAATTTTCGATGAATGTCATTTAAATAAATTCGTGAAGGAGAAGAGAAAACATCTAAATGATTTCCAAGACCCAAGCAATTTCGTTGACTGCCATTTAAATAAATTTGTGAAGGAGAAGAGAAGACATATAAACGTTATGCAAGAGCCAAGGAATTTCTCTGACTATCATTTGAACAAATCTGTGAAGGCGGAGAGAATATCACATCTAAACGATTTGCAAGAGACAAGGAATTTCACTAAATGTCATTTAAATAAATTCATGAAGGCGAAGAGAAGAAATCTGAACGATTTGCAAGAGCCAAGGAATTTCACTCACTGTCATTTAAATAAATTCATGAAGGTGAAAAAAATACATCTAAATGATTTGCAAGAGCCAAGGAATTTCATTGATTGTCATCTAAATAAATTCTTTAAGGAGAAGAGAAGACATATAAACTATTTGCAAGAGCCAAGTAATTTCATTGACTATCATTTAAATAAATTCGTGAAGGTGAAGAGAAAACATCTGAATGATTTGCAAGAGATAAGGAATTTCGTTGACTTCCATTTAAATAAATTCATGAAGGTGAAGAGAACACATCTAAACGATTTTCAAGAGCCAAGGAATCTCAATACTTCATTTGCTCAGAGACACATCGATTTGATCTAGGATAGCTAGCGTGAACTTAATCCAAAAAATACAAAATTCCAATGCTTAGTTGTGAAATGTAAATGGAATTATTATTCAGAATACAAAATTCCAATGCTTAGTTGAGAATGTAAATGGCACTACTATCTAGAAAATGAAAAAATACAATGCTTAGTTGAGAATGTAAACAACATTAATATCCAGAAAATAAAAAATTACAATGTTTATTATTCAAAAACCCATCAAGGATTTACCAAATCAATGTCAGGAACAAAATGGTGGTTTATGACAATATTTTCGGGCAATGAACATGAAATCTAACTAATTAAAATTTTAACTCAAATAAGAATATTGTAACCGTAGTGGACGAAGAGTCGAAGATATTCTTCAACAATTGCGATCCTTCTATCCTCCCTCTTGTTAACCGTAGAGACTTCACCAATACCTCCCAACCAACGATAGGGGTACTCTTCTTTCCCTTTATCCCCCTGAGCCACAAAGTGGATACACACACAAAACCAAAAATCCTCTAGCTCCAATCTTGCCTCACAAGTTAGAGCCATCACTCTCTCTCAAGCTGGGTATCCCAACTCTCACAAGTAAAACCAGTCAAACATTTCGGCAGCATAACCTTACCAATAACCAGTATCCTCCCCTTTCCCATCTTAACCATTTTGTTTATAGGAATTCTCTCATTGGCACATGCCCCTTTCACAATTAATTTTCTTTTTAATTAAATAAATTAGAATTTATTCCCCCCTTACACTTGTCAACCTCTCGTGAAGTTGCACAAGTAATTCCATATTTTGTTTTAATTAATAGTCTATTTCCCTCACATTTCCCAAATGCGCTCCTTAAATCACTCCAAGTTGTCGTTTTATTCCCCATATTCTCAATTAATGATTGACGCCTTACTAAATCCGAGTTGAGTTAAAATTGGAGTCTTCTTCTATTTAGACTAGTGTTAACTAGACTCTAGATACCACTCTATTCATACACAATTTATTTCATGCTTTCTTCCTTTCTTATCTTAATTTCCAAATTGGTATTTTCTTGCACACATGTGTATTATATTAATTTTTTAGACTTTTTTTATTTTTCTTAATTTCTTAAATTGATTTACCTCATTCCTATTTTGATTTATTTAATAATTCAGTTTAATCTCCTTACAAGAACTTATACTTAGGCTTAATTTTTTAATAGGATTAGACTCTCACTTGGGATTTACAATTAATAATTTCAATCCTTAATTAATTAATTGAATCGGCAATACTTAAATATTTTACAAGGTTTAATTATTCGCTCAAGATTTTCTAACCACCTAGATTCATTAACTCAAGTGTTATTTATGCGTCATGCCCTTCAAGACACAACTTTGTGCTCCAAGGGTGTCACTCACCTTTTGACTAGTTTTGGTAGTTGTCCAACCCTTGGAGTCAACACTCCATTTGGGTGACATTGTGAGAGACTAAGGGATTCTAAGGAATAAGGACCCCACTTTATTGCACGCCCCTTAGAATCTTTGTGAGTGTCTGTCTAAGTCTTCCTTCATGACGTCGTGGACCTCTCGAAATAGGTAATCGTTAACCTACAATTCTAGTCATGGCGGGAGTGCTAGTAGGCTGTGACAGAGACGTTGCCACACCTATCCCTCAATATCTAGCTTATGTGCATGGCCCCTTTACTCCTTATGTGATTCATATTAGCAAGCATTCATCACCCTACATCCATCAATGAAACATTGTCAATGATCCTTATACAAAATCATACTATAATCGATTATATGTCACATATGCATAAATGAAATACTCAAACCAATAAAATCCATTCCTTGACTCAATCCATTCCCTGAGTCAATACATATATATCAAATAACATTAAATCACAACCATCAACATCATCATAAAAATCCATAAGAGAAACAAATAACCATGTACTATAACTAGATCACTTACACGCAAGTGTCCTCAAAGAATAATTCGATAACATGTGCTCGCAAGAGCGGGATGTTACAATCACCAAATAACCAAATCCTACCCTGGAAGTTGAAGTTAGTATAGTTTCAGGAGTAGCACAATAATTTTACATGTCCATAGTGTCATTTGTACCAATCCGTGCAATAAACAATGAGTTGAAAGAATTTCATGTGGGGAAAGAATCAATTGAAGTATTTTGGATAACTAAATAAAATATTATTCAAGCACTAGTTCTCATATTTTTCAATTTGCAAAATCCCTTTGAAGTCGACACAAGTGTAGGTGGGATACTATGGGATTAATCTTAATGCAAGGATGCAAGCTATTTTTTTATCATGGTGAATTTTTTCATGCATAAGTATTCAACTACCCCACATTTGACAAGCAACTCCATGTTTTACAATCATAAGCATGCAAGAAATCAAGATGATAAAGTCATCTACATTCAACATTTTTATCAGAGAGAAATGCATACTTCCACCAGTAATTCCCCTTTTGAAACTTGTTTTATATGTTTCTACCTTCATCTTTACATTTGCTATATATATAACATGGACAAAGATGGAACATGTAATCAAAGAAGCACAAAAAAATTAAAAAGTCATCGACGACATCAAGGAAACCCATTTGCAAGTTTAGGACATAGTAACTAAATCAAATGAGAAATACAATGTTGGGCATGACCAACACAAAATTGAAAATGTATTTAAGGTAGGAGGTCGACTTTATTTACACCTAAATCAAGAAATGTTTTGGTGACTAAATAATAAGTACAAGCTCTATGATATTTTCCTTTCAAAGTGTTGGAACATGTAGGAAATGATGCATATAGACTTAGTCTACATCCATACATGTGCACTTACTCCATAGTGAATATTCAAATCCAAAACTCTACTAGTCATTCATGCATGATGATGAAAATGGGGAGCATGTCTTACCTACCATAGAGGACATAGAATTGGAATGTCATTCAAAGTTATCTAAAGATAAAAAAAATCAAAAGAAATTGATAATAACTAGATGGAGGAAACATGGAATCTATAGGTTGGGTTAACAGATGATAGATTATAAGAAAGAAAAAGTGGTACTCTAGGGAGAAGGTTGAGAAAAATGTTCATCATCTCCTTTAGTAAAATATTTTGTGTACCAAGATATTCCCAAGGTAGGGAGGTATGATTTGAAATGGATCACTAAATAAATTTTCAACTATTTTGGTGGACTATTCTACTAATTGATGGAATGAAACATTGAACAAAATAATAAAAAATTGCATAATTTAGGGATCCTTATGGGATAAAATTGATTGGGAAAAACTGAATCTCCAAACTGTCTTAAATACCGCACACCACACCACACCAAATTGAAATAAAATGAACATGTGTGCTTAAAAGAGTATTTGGAAATCTTGTGAATCTATCAAATCTAATCTTTAGTAGAAAAGTGACATGAAAAAAAAATATTTTCTTTAATGAGAACTCCATTTGATAATCACATTTTTTGTTATGTAATAGTAAAACAATAACAAAAATGTTCTAGTTCACAAAATCTCCATGTTGATGAGGCATAAAAAAATTTAAGAATATATTTGACACTCAAGTCCGAGATTACAAGGTATTGCTGCAATTAAAAAGAACAATTTCAATAATCATGTCTAAGACTAAAAGTTCTCACCAAAGTCAAAAGAAGAATTTCAATTACCTAAATAAGATAAACTAATTCTGGAGCATATCAAGAGCTTCCTACACAAATGAGATAAATTAATTATGAATCATATCAAACACTTAATGCTTCATAATTTCTTCATTATCACCATGTTGAAAGGTGAAGATACTAAATATGAAACTATACTAATTTAATGCTTCATAATTTCTTCATTATCACCATATTATCACCATGTTAAAAGGTAGAAATACTAAATATGAAACTATACTAAGCCTTCAAGACATACAATCATGTTGATTGCTATAAATGATGGTGTACATCAAACTTAATAAACCATAAAGACTCAATTGGAAATATAGCCTCATAACCATCTAAAATATTGGTCTCAGCAGGATTAGCCTTAAATTATAATCAACTCTTTAGAGTGGCCCACCTAAAATTCCTCCAGTGTGGAAAAATGTAAACTATAAAGCATCTTTTGTAACTTGAGATTTTTCAATGTTAAGCTCAAATTGGGTTTCTAAGTTTTACATGGAGCTTCTCCCATGGACCAAATCCACTCAATTATGTTTAATACATAATGATATATTATTAATAAGGTACAATTGTTTTTTTGAAAGTGGATGACAAAATATTATTTAAGAAAATTTAACATAATAAATACTTTACATTAAATTTAACATATACTTTGTACCTTATATTCTTAATATATGTCAGTTTTTATTTGCAATTTACATGTCAAATTCAAACGATTAAAATTAAGATCAAATACATATACATGAACATAATTTACAAATAATCATGATATAATTTGAGAAGCCTCTTCAAATTTTACTCATATATATTTTTCAAAACTTTTCTATTAAGATTATTTAGGAAACATTTTGCTTAATATAAATATAAATAGTGGATCATGTTAAACAATGCACAAGTCAAATTCAAACGATTAAAATTAAGATCAAATACGTATATAAAAGCTTCTTAATATATGTCAGTTTTTATTTGCAATTTACATGTCAAATTCAAACGATTAAAATTAAGATCAAATACGTATACATGAACATAATTTACAAATAATCATAATATAATTTGAGAAGCCTCTTCAAATTTTACTCATATATATTTTTCAAAACTTTTCTATTAAGATTATTTAGGAAACATTTTGCTTAATATAAATATAAATAGTGGATCCATGTTAAACAATGCACAAGTCAAATTCAAACGATTAAAATTAAGATCAAATACGTATATAAAAGCTTCTTAATATATGTCAGTTTTTATTTGCAATTTACATGTCAAATTCAAACGATTAAAATTAAGATCAAATACCTATACATGAACATAATTTACAAATAATCATGATATAATTTGAGAAGCCTCTTCAAATTTTACTCATATATATTTTTCAAAACTTTTCTATTAAGATTATTTAGGAAACATTTTGCTTAATATAAATATAAATAGTGGATCCATGTTAAACAATGCACAAGTGGCATGCATGAAAAAATAGTTGTTATTTTTTTTTTATGAAAATAGATAATATGTATTCAAATAAAATTTGGTTTAATTGACATTTAGAAATGTAATAAATTATTTGGTTTTCTTTAAAATTTTGTTTTTGTGTTTGAAAAGCTTTAAGAGGAATGTTCCTAGATCACCATAGTTTTGATAAGTTAAAAGGTTAGGAAAGTTGATACTATAACAAATATTTTGAAAACATGATTTAATGTGTGTTTACATAGAACATTCTAAAAAAAAATGATTTTCATATTGAACCCCCATAGTGGCACAAAGATGAAAAATTATTTCAACCTATTAGCACAAGATTGGTTTATGCCTCAACTTTGCATAAATCCTTCATTATTCATTTTGGCAAATGAATACAATTGTTATGGGATATTTTATTTATTTTGGGGAAAATTGAAATTATATTAGGTTATGCCCAATATCCAAGTTTCTAGCATCAAAATCACTCATGGATTTGCGGTAACCAATCGCACGTAGACACACAGGCGGGAGCTACCTAAATTCGATACCTAAATTCTGGCAGAAAACAAATTGTCGAGAGTTATTTTATGAGTTTTGAGTCACTAACTTGAAACTTGGATTATGAACAATTGAGAAGGTATTTTTGAAAACTAGAGGACGTTTTTGTTCATAACATTCCAAGTAATAAAAACCTTTCTCAGTTTTTCAAAATGTGGTATGGTTTGAGAGATATTAAACATAGAAGTGGTGCTACCAACTATTTTACAACAATGCTACATAATTTCTTGTAGCGGTCACAGGTTTGGTATTCGCCTTGTTGGGAGGTTGCCACCTGTAAAAGAGGATTCGAATGGATTCTCAAGGATCATTTAGATGTCAAGGGACACTTGCATGTAATATTTACCTCCATCAAATCCCTCATGCATGAGGTGGAAACATTTTATTAATAACTTGCAACAAATTCCTGAAAATTAGCAGTTTGTTGGATTTTTGTCTCTTTGATTGTTGCCACCTATCTCCAAGGTTTAGAATCCAATGGAGGACATGGGATTAGACCTCCTAAGGTTATGAGGATTCTATTTTCTATTTAATGAAGGAAATATCTCTTGGAGTGGGGATTCATGAGTCAAGAGAGGCTAGAGAGAGTAGGAGCAGACAATTTTCCTGTGTCTATTCATTTGTTAGCCTGTGCGCATTTTATGATTGTAAGAATTACTGCTATTGGAGACTCATGAGAGCTCTGATTTCATACTGTAACTCTTATGTTTATATTTCTTCTTATTTGAATATATTGCAGATTTGAGGATCAAAGGCTGTCAATGATTTATGGATCCCTAAGTAGCAGATGATCTGTTTTATTTTTCCCATCATTGATTATTTATATTCAAGTAATTTTTGATTCATTGAATTGAAAGGATCTCTGTTTAGTGAACATTCTACCTTATGTTTTCCTTCTTCATTCTTCCACTTATCAACATATAATCTTGTTTTTTGTTGAGCAGTTTTTGTGCCTTCGTTGAGTAGGATGTTTGCGACTCCATTTCCCATTGGTGTAGCCTACTAATCTATAGTTTGCAGCCCTCTCTCTTTCTTTATTCATCTTGTTTATCCACCTATTCAAAACCAAAATTATCTCTTACATTCTGATGGGTGTTGAGCTTACACTTTAACAATCAAAGTGTGACTTTCAATGCTAACATTCTTGGCGTCGATGTTAGGGATGGATTTGAGCAGATTGAAAATATTCAGGAAGAACAACATTGCACAGCTCTAGATTTAGATGGTGACTGAAGTTGGACACCTTCAAGACTGCACATTCACCATGGCGACTCCATTGTTCAGAATTTGTTGGTGACTCCATTGGGGATGAGACAAATTAAATGGCTATGAAGGTTATCCTAACTAGGAGGTTTACCCCACTCAATTGCTTAGCCATAGATGGTTATCCACATCATGTGACTCAAATTGATGAATGACAAGATCTGCTGCCCATATTTTATGAAGGTGAGGATGACAACCCTTTCGAGCATGTTCATGAATTTCATGCTTTGATGCAACAACTTGACATCCATCATGAAGATATATTGATAAAAAAATTCATGTATCCATTGGAAGGTGATGCAAGGAAATGGTATAGAACACTCCATGCTTCTAGTATTTCCTCTTTGAAGGACTTTCATGATGTTTTTTATTCTCATTGCAAGATAATTTATCCAACTGAAAGACTTTTTGAGAATTGTTGTGAGGGGTATGCATCATATATTCAGGATTCAACAAATGATTCCTCTAGAAGTGACGATGAAGGAAATGATTGTAGAGAGAAGGAATTAAATGATGAGTTTCATAATGTTTTTCCTAAATTTGAAGAACAAATGCATCATTCATGTAAAAATCTAGGTCCCCAAGAGAAAGATCAATATGGACAAACCATCATTTCCATTCCTCCTCCTTTTCTTGATTCTTTAAGTCAAGAGGTCATCTTAGGTTCATATTTATTTCATCATGAGAATAGTGTTGCATCTTGTCATGAATGAATTCATAGCTTATCAGTTGTTGTCATAATCCCTCCTATTGTTAATGAACTAGTGTGCCATGATTTTCCAAGCTTTGATGACTATGAGGATGTTTTCACTGAACAACCAGTTATCCCAGCTATTGTACTATTCTCCTCAGCCATTAATAGTCAAATGGTCATTGATTCACCTTTGTATGATGACTACGAAGATGATTTCCATGAACAGTCTGTTGAAGACCTTATATAAGAGAAGTACCCTCCACATCAAAGCAACAATAGCTTGTTTCAACCCTCATGTCATATTTTTGTTGCTGAAAAAAGAAGAAAAAGATGATAATCTAATTTTAGTGGGTGAAAAACTGAGAAATTGGGACCATAAGCCAAGCTATGATTAATATCCCTCACAATCAAAAGATAAGACAGAAGAATGTAGTTTCCCAAACACTTCTAATTGTGATGAACTTCCATATCAACCCCATATTCCTCTTGAAGACACAATCTCAGTTTCATCAAGCAACCAAGATCAAATGCCATGTGATCAGATGAGAAAGGTTGAAATTAAAGAAAGACAAGCATCACTAATCCTTTTTCCTAATACACCTCATGACCAGGAGTGGACCAAGGCCATATGCATTGAGGATGAATCAAAAAATCAACAAGCCATACAACAACCAATCACAATGAAGGAAGGACCTAATGCAATACTTTTCCTTTTTACAAAAAGCACTGTCGTGGAGGCAAGTATTGATTATGTTTTTCAGGATCCATTTGTAGCCTGTCTGCAAGCAGAAAGTGGGCCTAGGCTCATTGATTTCTTCAATGGAAAGTGTATTTCAAAATGTTTCTTTGACGTTCCTTCAAATAAGAATTATCTCTGGTGCTTAAAGAAGCACATTTCAAAGCTTCAAACAGTTGAAAAAATGATGAAATGGCTTTATTGGTTGTTTCATGTAACTTGAATGCTTCATTTTCCAAATAATTATAGTATGTCTATGTAATAAGCTTGTTGAAGAAGTATCATTTTCATCATTTTTGTCAGTTTCAGTTTTCATTTTCATTTAGTTTCAGTTGAAGGTCACAGATCAAAGAAGATTGCAGAGGTTAAAGGTTGGGAGCATCCCTAGGATAAGGCACTAAAACTATAAGAGTTATTAGAGCCTCATAGGGAGGAATATATCCCACATGAAGCCTATGTTATCACAAGATTGGTTTATGCCTCAGCTTTGCATAAATCCTTCAATATTCATTTTGGCAAATGAATACAATTGTTGTGAGATATTTTATTTATTTTGGGAAAAATTGAAATTATATTGGGTTATGCCCAATATCCAAGTTCAAGATCAAAAATAACTCACATATTTATTCTACCCAATCACATGCAGACACACAGGCGGGCACTACTTAAATTCTCCACCTAAATTCTTGCAGAAAACGAATTGTGCAGAGTTATTTTACCAGTTTTGAGTCACTAACTTGAAACTTGGATTATGAACAATTGAGAAAGTATTTTTAAAAACTGGAAGAGGGTTTTGTTCATAACATTCCAATTAACAAAAACCTCTCCCAGGTTTTCAAAATGTGGTATGGTTTATGAGATATTAAACATATAAGTGGCGCTACCAACTATTTTACAGCGACGCTACCTAATTTCCTATAGCGGTCACGGTTTTGGTATTCGCCTTGTTGTGAGGTTTCCACCTATCAAGGATGATTCGAATGGATTCTCAAGGATAAGTTATATGTTAAGGGGCACTTGCACCTAATATTTATCTCCATCAAAGGTATCATGCATGAGGTGGAAACATTTTATTAATGACTTCCAACAAAGTCCTGAAAATTAGCAGTTTGTTGGATTTTGGTCTCTTTGATTGTTGCCACCTATCTCCAAGGTTTAGAATCCAATGGAGGATATGGGATTTGACCTCCTAAGGTTATGAGGATGATATTTTCTACTTAATGAAGGAAATATCTCTTGGAGTGGGGTTTCATGAGCCAAGAGAGGCTAGAGAGAGTAGGAGAAGGCAGTTTTCTTGTGCGTGTTCAATTGTAAGCCTGTGGGAATTTTATGATTGTAGGCATTACTACTATTGGAGACTCATGAGAGCTGTGATTTTATATTGTAACTCTTCTATTTATATTTCTTCTTATTTCAATATATTGCGGATTTGAGGATCAAAGGCTGACAATGATTTATGGATCCCTAAGCAGCAGATGATCTGTTGTATTTTTCTCATCAGTCATTGTTTATATTCAAGTATTTGTTGATTCATTGAATTGAGAGGATATTTGTTTAGTGAACATTCTACTTTATATTTTCCTACTTGATGCTTCCACTTATCAACATATAATTTTGTTTTCTATTGATCGGCTTTTGTGCCTTTGATGAGTAGGGTGTTTGTGACTCCATTTCCCATTGGTGTAGCATATTGATCTATAGTTTGTAGCCCTCTCTCTTTCTTTATCCATCTTGTTGATCCACCTATTCAAAACCAAAATTATCTTTTACATTCTGATGGGTGTTGAGCTTACACTTTAGTAGTCCAAGTGTGACTTTTAGTGCTAACATAACCCATGACATTTTTGGAATTGTCAAATGTCTTGTTTCAGTATGCAGGTCATGGGAGCTTGTTCTTATTTTAGAAATTTCAATTTTTCTTTTCTGCTAGTCAAAGAAACAAGATATTTTTCATCTTATAAATTAGGGTTTATCATCTCCTTATAACATCTTAATTTTCTTTTATCCTCTAATTCTTTATAATGCCATAATTTCTCCTTCAATTTAGATGTAATAATATTTTTAATATTATCATTACTACTTATAGTGACCTCTTCATTTAGTCCCCAATGATTTTTCCAAGACTTGGCATATTTATGCCATCATGCTTCAACCATTGGTGGTTTTGACTAAAGTTTGAAGCAAGCTTGGGAAGCCTATTTTATTCCATGTTGTTTATTTTATTCTTGTAAATTAGGTACCTATTCATAAGTGTGCTCTCAATGGGGGAAATACTCACTTCTATGAGGATTATAAGATAGGGTGTATTATCTTTAATTTTGAGATTATAAGTTATAGAACATTTTTGGATTTGTTATTTTTGTTTTAAAGTTGTTTTCAAGTTCACAATAAGCTTCCATTTATCCTTTTCACAATTCTATAGTTCCAATTAAGCTTGTGATGAAGATTAATTTTTAGATATTTGTATGAAGTCACTTCCTCCATGTAGTTGTTTTCATACATAAAATTAACATAAGTCATATTTTTGGATTTAATTTTCATAATATTTTTTTTAAGAGTGTTGAAAGTCATGCCTGTACTAGAGAAAAAATTCTTGAGGATATTTATTTTCTTTTCGAGAACATAGGCACTCCTATAAGAACAATATCATAAGAACAATATCATTGGAATAAATAAGAATGATGGTGATTGTACCAATGGGAGTCACCCCTACACAACCTACTTCTTCCAAACAACCTTCCAAATTGCCAATGTATATTCCAAAAAGGGTAGGCAACATTACCCAACGTTTTTTAACTTTTATATTACAATTAATTTCTTCCAACTAGCTCTCAATTTTCTTGGACTTGGAAATAAAGTTCTCCTACAACCTTACCATAACAGCTGTCAACTACAAACGAACTTTTATCTCTTTTAACCTATTCAAAAGTTTAGTCATATGTATTGTGTCAAAATCTTTTCTAAAGTCAATGAAACAACATAAGGGATTGATTTTACTATCCTGAATGATAGCTCTGAAATCTGGCCTAAGGGAGCGGTCTGATAATTACACGGATTATTTTGTTGCCTAATTTAAAAATAGGTACAATGAGGTTTTGATTCCAATATTTATGGAATCCCTTCTTGACTACTAAATTGGAAAACTTGTGGATGTGAGGGTCGGGATACACCCTCTAATTTTTAATATTTCAACTTGATCACCTTTGATGTCCTTATATTTCCTTTTTGTGAGATTATTGACCCTAAACTCTATGCCATCTATTAAAAAACATATCTCTATGGATTCATAAAGATTTTTATTGCTTTCTTTAGATTTACCAATTAGAATTTTCCTCCAAAATTTCTTAGGATCTAGCTTTGATATGTGCAAAAACTTCTCTTTCTTTTTATTTATATAGTGCATTTTTCCTTTTAATTAGGGATTTACGCCTATTTATATTTTCCTATTTTAAAGACATGTTAAAACCATTCTTAATGGATTTTCTAGCAATCTTACTCTCTTTATCATACCAAGGGTTATTTTTCTTTTTACACGACACTTTGATAGAAAACTTGTCAATAGAAATAGAGGAGATTGTCATAAAATTGTCAATATTGTACTTATTTTGTAATAAATTTAATTCATTATTTAAATCCTTTAAAACATTATCATCTTTATTTTTCTCCAAAATCAATTATTTTTTGTTATCCTAATTATCTTCAACAAAACTTTTTATATTTAAAGTTAAGGATAAAGATTTATTATTAATATGATTTAATAGTTCAAAATTTACAATTTGCTCATATAAGAAAATATCACATAACCTAAGAGAAACCCATGATCACAACTCAGCGATTTAATTTCAGCCCCTTCATTAAAGGATTACAAACTATTAAATCTCGAGAAGTACAAATATATCTTTTATCTTCAGACTATAGTTGTTGTTTTAACATTAAATTCATAAACTTCAATTAAACATGTGGACGTGCAATGAGTGTGAACCCAAAACATATGTGGACGTGCTCAATTTGAACGTTTCTTACATTAAAACCCCATATTACTTCAACGCTACCTAGGTGCATTTTGCACATGCTGAGCACTTTCTTTCCAATTTTCAATGGAATGCCAATAAAATAGCTCAAACAAGTCTGTGTTGCATGTAAGAAAACGCGTATGTGCAGATCGTCAACATGTGTTGCCTTTGATGGGAATTTGGCATCTAGTACACCAACTCCCAGGCTTATTTGGTGATAATACCCCGCCAGATGTGAGTAGAGTTGCTGCCCCATGATGCAGGAGCATCCGCACCTCGTCGTGCGCGCCTGCACGGGAAGATGGAAAAGACTTCAAAGGGAGACGTCAGGGTCACGGTCGTGACTATTTTGAGGAGCGCCGCCGATTGAATAAAAGAATCCATATTTAGGCGTAC
>ML779599.1:339722-367182 GCA_009831015.1 Picea engelmannii
CAGGGTGGTCGTCACCCCACCATTATATACGGAATGTTTTGTGCATTGAGGACCGGGTGGATTGGCTGTTTTTACAGTACATGTCTGAGCATTCATTGTTTTTACAGTACATTGTAACTAACACTAGAAAATTAATAGTGAAGAAACTAGACATGAGGCGAACCCAGGCATTCATCCTGGCAGACTGTGAAGGCGTATGGATGGAAGCAAGTTGGGAAACGACTCTTTGCAGGCTCACTTGACAAGGAGTCGAACAAAATATCCAAGTGCTTGTTGAGGATGCTTTGGTTGTGCATTTGGTCAACCAAGTCTCTTCTCATTTCAAAAATGAGGACCAAATGATCCTTCATGAGCCTACAGGTGTTGGGCAGTTTGTGGTTGTCTAGAGTCAATCCCATTGGAACTCTTGTATGTGTTTCCCTATTGGGTGGGTCACGGTTGTCCTCCTCGCTTGAGAGTTCTCCCCATCTTATCCTTGGGTCTTCGTCATTGGGGTCACCAGGATTTTGGCGATAATATGACATCAGATGAGGAAATTCCTCTTCTACCAGACATTCGGTCATGACCAACTCGGGGGAATTCAAGGGAATTCCAATGCGTGTTTGTGTTGTCTTCTCTTCGACAGTATCCTTTAACTTAGGAGGAATTTTTTCCCAGATAGGAGTAATCTCCTCCTCCACAACGCAACCTTCGTAGAATTGCTCCAAGTTTGGCGAGTGAGGTTCATTATGAGCTTCCTTGCCCCAGTTTTGATTAGAGAGGGGAGAGGGGGCCGAGATACTTCTTGGAATGGGAGAGAGAGAGAGGTTGATCTTGGGAATCGGTGCCTGCCTACTCGAATGTAGTAGGCCGACCCACACTTGGACTTGCCTCTTTCGTGAGGCATGGAAATGATAATCTCATGGTGGAGAGAGTTCATAGTGGAGAGGCCATAAATGCTTGGGATGGGCTAGAGGAAAGTTATAGAGGTTTGGAGTGCTTGAAGCCTAACACCCGAGGGATTACAAAAAACTAAAGACAATTGTCGGAGATGAGGGTTGTAGTGGGGACATACATTTGTGATGATGAGAGAGGTGATGGCTAGGGGGGCCATGAATGCTAGCATGATGTATGTTCGATGCATCCTACCAGTACCAAAGGGTCAAACTTGAAATGCCATTCGAGTTGTTGCACTGCCCCAATGCACTAAACATTGGTCGGAGTAAATGCTAGGCATTACGAATGAACTAGAGAGGATGTTGGTAGTGAAGGGATTTAACTTCCCTCGTTGTCATTGTGCCATGTGACTCAACATCGCCAGGTGTCACCCCATATGGGGGTAGGAAATGTTGAAGAGGTAGCTCTTGGCATTGTTTTAATAGTGGTGAATCTGGGTGATCTTGGGGATTGAGAATAAGGATTTCTACTTGGGCGATGAATCCCTCATTAGCTAGTTTTTTTGCTACTTTCTTGGCCTCACATATAATGTGTGAAGTGATGAGATTAAGGGGTGGGTGTAAAAAGGCCTGTAGAAAAGAGAGACGACCTAACAGGCGCCAACTAGGAGTGACTTTTTCTGGATCCATGCCATTGATGATTTTGTTTTCTAACGAGATAATTACTTTTGATTCCCCTTCGATGATAATGAGTTGTAAACTGAGCTATGAGGCTAGTTGATTTCCTCTGATTAGACCCCAAAGTTTAGATGAGTTGTTCATGTCATGCCGCATAGAACGCGCCTTGAGGTGCCTGTTTTTCCTTGTGTTATCTCTAATAAGTGCTCCAAAACCTATTGGCCCAGGATTTCCTTTAGAGGCTCCATCAAATTTGATCTTCCATAAACCTGGGGGACGACAACTCCATCTAGGGGGCTACTAGTGACAGGGGTCGGGGGAGAAGAGAAGGAGAAAGAAGCCTTGGGAGATATCAATTGCCAAGAGGAAAATATGAGGGACTCTGGAGGTTCAGTGGGAATATCATCTGGGTTCCAGGATTGAATTTGAATAGTTTCCCAAATGCTCCCTACTATCCTAGTGTAGATTAAGGAGGGAGTGGAGGTCTGGGAGTGGAAGATGCGCTTATTTATTTCTTTCAAAGCTTCCAGATTATAAAATGTGGCGGGATTTTCCAAATTCTGTTTAGAAGTGGGATTTTAAAATCCCCCGAGCCCCAATTTTTAATAATGATGATGATCGTTGTTCTATCTTGTTTGGTTTGCCTCGTGATTATTGCAACTTGGGATCAAATCGAGTTGTTTCTGGGGCATTGATTGCATAGATTCCCCATTTTTCTTCGTGTTTCTTGCATAAGTAACATATTAAGGGACCAATGAAACCTCATTTTTTGAGGTTATCCCATGTTAGGAGTCGGTTTTGGACCAAGATCTCAAGAAAGGTGGAGAACTTTGGTGAGATTTTGGTTTTCCAGATTGTACACCAGATGTGATCTTTTATCTGGTTTTGAAATTTCTCATGCAGTTTATAGGCTTCCTTAATTGTGAATGTATCGGCAGTGGAATACCCCCAACGAAGAATATCCTTTTACTCACTAATTTGTATCTTCCTATTTCTGATTGTTTCTTGCCAAGGTTGCATTTCAAACTTTTATGGTAGATTGAGATCTTGAGAAAGCAATTTCCAACTACGCCAAGGGGGATGATGCAGGGCATGAAGCCATAATTCTTCAACTTTGAGGTGCCTCAGCTCTAGTAATAAGTTTTGGTAAGGACGTATGTTCTCTAGAATTTGCAAAGGAGGGTGTTGTTGCCAAGCATCTATCCAAAATTGGGCGGAATGACCATTCTGAACTTCCCAAAAAGTGTTCTTTTGAATGAGTGGGTGGTTTCACCAAGCCACATTCCAAATATGAGAGCCATGGATCTGTTCTTCAAGCCTAATGAGTTTCTCTTGCTCTAGTTGGGGGGTATATTTTTTCTTGCAAATTCACTCACAAAGTTCTTCTGGGTACTTTATCCATTGCCACCAGATTTTTTATCCCATGACATTGTTTAACATTCCTAGGTCGTGGAGGCCCAATCCTCCCAAGGATGTAGGTTTGCAGATTTTATCCCAACTGAATAAGGCCCAATTTTTCCCTGGTTTGTGACCATGCCAAAGGAATTTTTGTTGTAGGTTTCTTATGATTTTAATGATCGTTTGTGGTGATGCGAGAGATGAGAACATGTAGATTTGAATAGCTTGAAGCACCTCCTTTAAGAGGATGAGCCTTGCAAGGAGGTTTAGGGATACAGGAACTGAGACGATTGGAAATTGAGAGGATAAGGGGGTTCTAGGAATTTTTTAGTGTTGTTGATTCTAGCAGGGGTAAACCTAGATAGTTGGATAGAAGGGAGAAGCCTGGGATTCCTATGAGGTAGGAGATGTTCTTTTTAATTCCTAGGGGAGTGTTTAAGAAGAAAATCTGAGATTTGTCCAGGTTGAAAGTGGTTCCAGAGGCGTCACCAAAGTTAGTGAGGATGGTTCAGAGCTAGATGACTTCCTTGGAAGTGGGGGTGTTTAGAAGCATTGTATCATCAACAAATTGGCTATGGGAAGCTGCATGATGGATTTGGTGGAGTGGGAGCCCTTTTAGTGTGCCATTCGAGATCGAGATGATAAAAAACATCCTAGCCTCTCTTCCATGATAACAAAGAGGAAAGGGGAAAGTGGGTCCCCTTGATAGATGCCTCGAGAGGGGGAAAAATGCCTTGAGGGGACACCATTTACTAGAATGGAGAAAAATGTTGAAGAGGTGAATTTCATTATCTAGTCTATCCAGTCTTCACTGAACCCAAAGGATGAGAGAAGAGAGTGCATATACTTCCAACTAAGTTTATCAAAATCCTTAGAAAGGTCAAGTTTTATGAGCATACCTGGAGTGCATGTGGTCTTGAGTGAGTGTACCACTTCATGAACCAAGATAGCATTGTCCATGTTGTGTCACCCCTCTACATATCCTGATTGTTTCTTTGAGATGATGAAGGGAAGTATGGGCTTGAGCTTGAGGGAAATTACCTTTGTGATGATCTTGTATATGACATTGTAGAGCGCTATTGGTCGAAACTTCTTTAGATTGGTGATCCAAAATGGATCCAGGAAGGCCTAAAAATCAAGTTCTTGGAATTAGACAAAACCAGGGCCATTGCGTCTGTCTTGTCACATTGATTCCAACCATATAATGTTTTCCTCAAACAAACACCATATGTGAAAGTTATCGCATTCTTATCAAATTCCCAAATAGGCAAAAAGTCAAATTGTCAAAGTCAACGCTGATGTCAGCATGTACGATAGGTGACATCATGATGACATGGCATCACCAGGAGGTGACACATGTCACACAGATTCGACATTTTCGAGCCAAATTGGCACTGTACAGATTTGACACGTGTCACTATACAGATGACACATGGCAATCCGTACATGATTTGGCCCAATGACAGGCTAACACATGGAAGTACTGATGAAATTTCTTGTACGACATGTGACGTGGCAAGTGATTGTGCAGTATGGATGACATGCGGCATGTATGGTGATGATGTGGTAGGTATGACAGTGTGACATGTGGCATGTACGTAGGCGACATGGCATGTACGGTCATGATGTGGAAGTGTTGATTGGGCAACTGACTAGACCAATGAGTCAGCAGTACGAAACAATCCTAGCGTGACACGTGGCCCAATCAAAAGGCACCATGTGGCACCCCAGATTTGGACAAGGTTGGATGGGTAAAATTTTTGTTCCACCTCCGGGGGAATCAAACCCGCAACCTTTGAGATGGAAAATGATTTAACAAACCGAGCGTTAACCAACTCTCATATACGTGTGGCTTGTTTGTGATTCGATGCGATATACACTTAAGTTTGTAGTGGCACCATTTTAGGGATAATCCTCGGTCGGCAGGGGCCAACCCCGACCGACCAGAGGCTAGAGACAAGGGGCCTAACCAACGTGTCAGCGTGAAGGAGCTAGATCCATAGCCATATGGCCATTCAAAGGACCAAGGTCTGAGTTTAGGGGGCTAAGGACCAAGAGCGCGCCAGCCCAAAGACACATGGAACAATGCCATATGACCAGGGGACCGAATTTCGGGGTTTGTGCCCAGATTTTTCCCATTTTTTAGTTTTGAACTATATTGCATATTTTTTTATTGATTTTTCCGTTGATTTTGGGATATTTTGGTTATTTTTGGGAGATCTGGAGCCCTTTTTGAGGCTAGATCTTGGGATGAAGTTGGGAGGATGTTACTAAATTCATACCTATATAAACCAGAGGTTCTTGTTAGCTTGAAGGGGAGGTTCAGAGAAGGAGAAATGCTAAGGAATTTGACATTCAATGCCATTTTTATGCGGGGAAGCCATTCAGGAGAGCAACTTTGTGGGCCATTTCTGGGAGCTTCGTTGAACCGTTTTCACTGTCGTTAGTTATGTTGGGTTCTTGAGGTATAGAAGAACACATCCAGACCAATCTATAATCCATTTGAGACTTTTATAATGTACGTTTAAAGCTTTGAAGAGAAATAAGAAAGCCTCAACCACAAAGACAAATGCCCTGAGACGTAGGTGATATTGACAAACTCTGTTAACAATTTTGTTGTCATGGTTTGCTAATTATTTGTGCTTACTTTCAGATCTGAATATCTAATTATGGCTTCCATACTATATCTTTAATTCTTCCTCTTTCTTCAAATTCCTAAATGGTTAATGAACTCATGCTTCAAAACTTAACCATAGTCTTTAAAAGATCTTTTCGGATCAAGTGGTATTAGAGCAGGTTGACGGTTGGTTTTTTGAGTTTGCATGATTACCAAGGAAAAGATGAATCATGGTGAAGGCTAGTTTTTTCAATAGAATCCTGAGATTGGAACGAGAAAGAGATCTTCTCAGAGTGAGAAAATGGCATCAGAAGAGGGGCTTTCTCATGAAAAGATAGAGTTTCGAAACACCTTCTTCGCCATGTCGGAGATGGCAAAGGTTTTATATGAAAATTAATTGGAACGAAAGAGACTGATTCTAGGTGAATCTTCAAAGACCAAAAGTGAAGAAGGAGAGGATCCTCCTAAACCTTCTCCTTCACCTCCTTCTTCTCCATCAACTTCTTCTTCTTCAAGTACAAGTTCTAAGTCCACCACAAGAAAACATTCCCATAAACATAAAAATGATATGCCTTTATTTAATATTGATGTGAAGTTTGAATTACCTATGTATGATGGTGAATTCAATGCAAAGAGGCTTGATAACTGGGTCAGAAAGATGGAAGGTTATTGCAGTGTGAAACAAATCAAATATGAGGCAACTCAAATCAAATTGGCATTGCTTCAACTTGCAGGCACATTACTCATCTGGTGGCAAAGCAAGTTGCAAAATGGCACGCAACAAGTGGGTAATGTATTTCCATCATGGAAAGTTTTTGTTTCTGCACTTAAAAAGCAATTTATCCTTTGGGTTATAAAGAGAAGGTTTTAATTGAATGACAAGGTCTTAAACTAATAAAGGGACAAACATTGCAAGAATACATAGTTGAATTTTGTAAGATGGCGTTAATGTTAGACATTCTTTTACATACCCAAGAAACTCTTATGAAGTATATAGGAGGTTTACCTGCACACATTCGTAACATTGTATTTATGTTTGGGCCTACCAATCTTGATGAGGTTTCTGTTCAAGCAACATACATTCAGGCAGGGAAAACAAGAGTTGGTGTATTAGGGGAATCGTCTTTCAGAAAAGAGGACAAAAGGAAGGGGAATGGAAAGAAAGAAAATTTAGTGACAAGAAAGGAAGATAGGCTCTCTTGCAAGCATCGAAAGAAAGAAGGGCATGATGATGACCATTGTTGACAATTGCATCTCGAGAAGAGACCAAAGTGGTTCAAAGAGAGAAAAGGGAGACAAACAACTGCAGTAACAACACGACCAATAAACTTGGTATCAGATTTGGGTGATGAGTCTAAAATCACAACAGTTGGTTTGACATGTAAATTTGGTGATGGATATGATCTAGAAGTAAATTGTTTCACATAAGTTTCATAATGAAGCATACTAAGGTCGACACATTAATAGATAGTGGATCTCAATCTAACTTGATTTCATAGGAAGTGGTTAAACAATTGGGATTAAACACTCAGATGCATCATAAACCCTACTCACTTAAATGGATAATAAAAATCATAAATTGCACATAACAAAGCAATGCACTTTAAAGTTTGCAATTTCATCAAAAATTTTGGATGAGGTAACGTGTGATGTGGTGCCACTCAAGGAATGTGGAATGGTCTTAGGTAGTACTTATCTGTATGATCACAAACCAATCTTCTATAGGGAACATAATCAATATCACTTAATCAAAGAAGGCAATGAATATGTTGTACATGCTCATCACTTAAAAGAAAATCAATCTCTTCAAACAATGCAACAATTAAGGAAGGCAACTCATGCAACCAACACACCTATAATTGTGCCAAATCAAGTAATTGATCTTAAGCATGAACATGAGATGATTGTAGAATGGAAGTTCAATAATACTTTTCTTCAAGATAAGCCAATGTCATGCAAGTACTACAAACATATTAGCTCGTTTGCAGTCATATTCATGATGTTATCATTGCTAATGTTTTAAACATGGATGGTAGTGTCTCTAGTAAGATGTGACAGAGTACAAGTGGCTAACAATATGTTGTCACTTGTCATGGTTGTTTTGCAATTGATCTTGATGAGACAGGTGCACAGGACAACGTTTAAAAACAAAGAACAAGTGGGGTGATCTATCCCGCATTTGATGACTGGTTAATATCCTTTTGGAGGACCAAAAGATCTTCGTGGGGAGGCGTGATCCAAAATGAATCCAAGAAGGCCTAAAAAACAAAGTTCGCGGAATCGGATGAAACCAGTGTCATTGCATTTGTCGCATCGTGCTGATTTCAGCCATATAATGTTTTCCTCAAACACACACCATATGCGAAAGGTATAACATTCTGATCAAATTCCCAACCATGCAAAACGTCAACGGGTCAAACTCAACGCTCACGTCAATAGGTATAACAGGTGATGTCATCATGACATCATGATGATGATGTGGCATGATGGAGGAGCATCGCCAACATCAAGCGAGCCAACGTGGAAACAATCGGACAGTTGGACAAGCCAGCACAAATTTTGAATTTCTCTTGAAGTTGATGTGCAAACATAAATGTGGAAATTTAATGAAGCGCACTTGTATAATGTAAATTGACCTTGAGCGATTTTCTCTCATCCTTAGTAGGTAGAAGGCATTTAAAGTAGTTAATGCAGGTAGATAGAATTTAATTCTAGATTAGACAGTTTTAGAGCACAAGAGGGAAACGGGATATAGCCACCCTCATTGTGTATTGTAACATTATTGAAGATTGGAGATAGAAGAAACATTGTTGGAAGAGAGAAAGAGCATGCAAAGAGCTGTGTAAGAACACACATGCACAGATATTTGGATTAATAGAAAGAGGTTGATTCAAATTCATGGTTTCGTGTTTGTTCTCTGTGTATTGATGTTGAATGATATGCTCATAAATGTTTGGTTCCTATTATACATTTTCTTTATATGTTGTGTATATGATTTCATGTTTTGAGTTTGAAATCTAAGAGGAAAGGATAATGGAATAAGTTTCAATTATTTCTCTATCTGAGTAAGAATTCCTGCAAGGAGTGCAGTTGAAGTGTCCACAAGAACTGCGTCGACAAGAATTTAGGGTTGCGTCTCTGAAGCTCAGATAGTTTTACTTTTGTTCTCATTTCCTCAACGGTGCAGTTGGGCACAGGAGTCGTGCAAGGAGTGAGCAGGCCAAGCTAAGCCTCAGGGTTGCGAATCTGAGCAGAGCATTGAGAGACTGCTTCTGTAGGTGTGCACGGAGTCGAAAGGATTCAACATTGAGACATGCTTGAAGGTTGCCGCAAGGAGTGCGTTCAAAGGTTTTTCTTAAAGATGATGAGTCGTGGAAAAGCCCAAAAGGAAGAAAACCTTTGAAGGAGTCGAAGGAAGGAAGGGCCAAGTACCTTGAATTTTGGAAGAGGCATCGTAAATTTGCGACGCAGAAGGGAGAGTTCCATGGAGAGAAGCACTTTGGTTAGTTGTGTAGAGATTCTCAGAGGAAAGGAACGGACAGTCAGAATTCTCTGAGGAGGATTCGCAAGTTTTCGTGAGCCGTTAGATCTCACGGACGAGAAAGGGAGATACAACGAGTAATCCCATGAGGTTCAAAGCTCAGGAGGGGTAGGATCGTAGATCTGAGCCATAAGGGGCCGTTGGATTTACCTGGGGGTCTATATTGGGTTTTCATGGGTTGAAGTCCCGGAAACATTGCAACAGGAATCGCGAAATCACAAACCGCGATATCTCGACAGCCAGAGGATCGGTGTGGGGCCACAGAGTCAGCGAGTGGACAGGTGGCACGCCGTTTCGTAGATTCGTGGAGTAAAGACCCGAAACATCTGCATTAGGATTCACAATATTGCGAACTCTGAAATGCCAATGAGGTGACGTAGCGTTGAAAAGTCAACGTCGTGCGTGTATCGGAGTTTCGGTAAATCAGGATTCGGAGACAAGTTTCTCGAACATCGCGATCACTGAATTCGCAATAGAGGAAATCCCAAAGGGAAAAGGGAAAAGGTCAGTGTTGACTATTGTCGAGTTTCGGGAATTCAAGAAACCAATGCTCGACCTATAGATTCGCGAAAGCGCGAATTCCGATCTCCTAAGTGCAAAGAGGGGATGCCACGAGGATTGTTTTGGGTGCAGATTTCCCGATAGGGAAATAAAAGAGCCGTTTAGAGTTCTTCGGGCCGTGGAAAAAGGAAAGATCCTGTGTTGACGTAGACCTTCTAACCTGCGGGTTGTAGAGTGAGGAGCGTGTGTCATTAGTTTGGTATCAGAGCACAAAAAGGTTCTTTGCTTTCTGTAGCAGAGAAGAAGAGAATTCACCATGCCGCTAAGGAGAAGGGACATGCAAACACCCGATCCACCAGAGGATAGGGAAATGATGAGAAGAAGAGGCAGGTAGATGAAAGATCCAACTATGGAGAGAGAAATGCGTGATCTACGAGCTAGACATGAAGACATGGAGACAACACAAAGACGCACAGTCAGTGTTGGGGATCTTAGTGATTCCGAAAGTGAGATTGAGGCTGAACGTGAAGAAGAAGTTGCAGCTGAAGATGCATCAAATGAACATTTGATCAAAGCTATTGCAAGGATGGGTGAAAGAGAAAAGATGGGCATTCCAATTTATGAGGGAAACTTGGATGCAGAGGAGCTTCTAGACTGGATTAGATCTCTAGACACATACTTTGACTATGAAGATGTCAAAGAAGACAAGAAATTCAAGCATGCTATCACGAGATTGAAAGGACATGCAACATTGTGGTGGGATGAACTACAAGCTGATGGACGCTGCAAAGGTAAGAAGAAGATCAAGAGCTGGGACAGAATGATCGCAAAGATGAAGGCGAAATTCATCCCCAGAGATCATCAAATTACTCTGTTCAGAAGGATGTAGAACATGAGATAGAAGTTGATGACAGTGAAAGAATACACTGAGGAATTCTATAAACTGAACATCAGGGCAGGTCATCGGGAGAGCAATGATGAAAAAGTTTCCAGATACATGAATGGCCTGAGATATGATATCCAGGATGAGATGAGCATGGTAACCATCCAAATGGTGGAAGATGCTTATCAGATGGCTCTGAAAGCGGAAGAGAAGCTGAGTCGAAAGCAGAGTCAAAGAGGCCGAGGCAGAAGTCAACCCAGAGGAAAATTAGTTGCCCAGGACAAATATCAGAAGCCCAAAGAAGACTGGAAGAAGCCTCAGACTCGAACTGAGGGAGGTGGAACCTCACAGAGAGGGCAATATGTTGAACAGGGAGGGGAGCATACTGAGCAAATAGGAGATTATGCTGAAAACAACACTTTTCCTCGTACTAGAGGTAGAGGTAGAGGAAGGGGTGGAGTAATAACATGCTTCACATGTAGGAATAATGGGTATAAGTCGTATGAGTGTCCAGACAAGAAGAAAGAAGGTGGGGAATCTCACATCGCCGAAGCGCAGAGGCGGGATGTTGAGGCGGAAGATGTTGAAGGCGAAAGATCTCTAATGATGCGAAAAGTCCTTTTGACACCCGAGAAGGAGGTGGAGAGTTCATTCCAAAGGACCAGACTTTTCAGGACTGCTTGCAAGACCACGGACAGGGTATGCAAGGTCATTTTAGACAGTGGTAGCATGGATAATCTCATTTCTACAGAGATGGTAGAGAAGTTGGAGCTGGAGATGACTGATCATCCAAGCCGATACAGAGTTTCATGGCTACAAAAAGGACACCAGGTAACTTTCACTAAACAATGTTTAGTTGAATTTGAGATAGGAGGATATAATGATAAGATATTATGTGATGTCATTCCTATGGATGTTTGTCATCTATTTCTGGGTAGACCATGGAAATATGACAGAAATGTGATTCATGATGGGAGAATGAACACATACACCCTAGAGAAGAATGGGAGGACACACATGTTGCTTCCAATCAAGGATAAGGAGGTGAATCCTGAATTAAGAAACACAATACTTCTCATGAGTGGGAAGGAACTTATTACAGAGGTTAAGAAGAAGGAGGATCCATAGTTCATTGTGTTCAGGAAACCGAGAATTGTTCTGACTAGCACAAGGGTGGATGATTTACGAGAAGAGGTTCAGGAACTGCTGGAAGAGTTCATTGACATAGTAGTGGATGAATTACCTCATTCGTTGCCACCGATCAGAAGCGTGAGTCATCATATTGATCTCATACCAGGAACCAGTTTGCCAAACAAAGCTGCGTACAGATTGACGCCGCAAGAGAATGAAAAGGTTAAAAGGCAAGTCCAGGATTTGTTGGACAAGGGGTTGGTCAGAGAAAGCTTGAGTCTATGTGTTGTTCCAACAGTACTCAGTCTGAAGAAAGACAGAGGCTGGAGGATGTGTACTGACTCAAGGGTGATTAACAAGATAACCATCAGGTACAGATTTCCATTGCCGAGGATGGATGATCTGATGGATTGCTTGAGTGGAGAAAAGTATTTTTCAAAGATTGATTTGAAAAGTGGTTACCACCAGATCTGCATGAGAGAAGGTGATGAATGGAAGACACCATTCAAAACCAACGAAGGATTGTATGAATGGCTTGTTATGCCATTTGGATTAGCAAATGCATTGAGTACCTTCATGAGGTTGATGAACGAAGTTCCGAGGGAGTTCATTGGAAAATTTGTCATTGAATATTTGGATGACATACTGGTTTACAGTAGAACAATGGTAGAGCATCTAAAGCATTTGGCTACAGTGATGCAGAGATTAAAGCAGGAGAAGTTGTTGATAAACATGAAGAAATCCTCATTCATGAATACAGAGATCATTTACTTAGGATTTTTTATTTTGGAAAATGAGTTGAGGATGGATCCAGATAAGGTGGAGGAAATCAAGAATTGGCCATCACCGAGGAACATCTTTGAGGTGAGAATTTTTCACGGATTGGCTAGTTTCTACCGAAAGTTCATCAAGAATTTCAGTGGGATTAGTGTAGCAATGATGGATACAGTGAAGAAAAGACACAAATATTTTCACTGGACAGAAGAGGCTGAAAAGAGTTTTAATCTGTTGAAGAGGAAGATCACAAAACAACCAGTTCTGGTGTTGCCGGATTTCCAAAAGACATTTTAGGTGAAATGAAATGCAAGTGGATTTTCAATCGGGGTAGTCTTGAGTCCGAAAGACAGGTCGATAGCATACTTCAGCGAGAAGATGAATGAAGAGAAAGTAAATTACTCCACTTACGATAAAGAGTTCTATGTTATTATCCAGGCATTGAAGAAATGGAGACATTACTTGATCCCGAAAGAGTTCGTCTTATACAGTGATAATCATGCAATGCAGTTTGTGACTCAACAGGAGAAGTTGAAACAGAAACATGTCAAATGGGTTGAGTATATGAAAAATTTCACTTTTGTGATTAAACATATTTCTGGTACTGCTAACAAAGTGGCTGATGCTTTGAGCAGGAAGTGTTTGTTGTTGCAGGAGTTCAAACTCAAAACGTTGGGTTTTGATGATCTCAGGGACATGTACGCTGATGATCAAGATTTTAAGGAGGCGTATGAAGTAGCTGAGAATCCAAGTCTCGGGGATAGAAGCCAATGGGTAGAATATATGATCCAAGAAGGATTACTATTTAGAGGCAATCAACTGTGTATTTTGAATTGCTCCATGAGGGAGAATCTGCTGAAGGAGAAACACAATGGAGGATTGGCAGGACACTTTGGTCATGACAAGATGTTTGCAAAGTTGAATTTGTCATATTTTTGGCCGGGAATGCGAGCAGACATCAAGAGATTCATAGATAGATGCACAATTTGCTAGCATTCGAAGGGAAGGAGACATAATGCAGGGTTTTATCAACCATTCCCCATACCAGAGAGGCTGTGGGATGCAATTAGCATGGATTTCGTATTGGGGTTTCCAAGAACACAAACAAGTTGTGATTCAATATTTGTGGTGGTGGATAGATTTTCCAAGATGGCACACTTCATTCCATGTCAGAAAACCAGTGACGCAACTCACATTGCGAATCTATTTTTCAAAGAAGTAATTCAACTTCATGGATTGCCAAGGAGTATAGTTTTGGATCGAGATACGAAGTTCATAGGGAATTTTTGGAGGACCTTATGGAAGAAGCTGGGAACTAACTTGGCATTTAGTTCAGCTTATCATCCTAAAACGGATGGACAGACAGAGGTAGTAAACAAAAGTCTGGGAGACTTGCTGAGAAGCTTGGTGACAGAACACCACAGCCAGTGGGACAACATATTACCACAGGCAGAGTTTACGTATAACGATTCGGTTAACAGGACCACAGGGCAGATTCCATTTCAGGTTGTCTATGGCATGTAGCCAAGAGGAATTTATGAACTGAGGGATTCAGAACAGACTGCGACTAGGAGTGCTGGTGCAGAAAAATTCATAGTGGCAATGAAGGAACTTCATAGCTAGGTGAAGGAGTGACTGCAGAATTCAAGCCAAGAATATAAGCACAGAGAAGATCAGCATAGAAGACAACTTCAATTTGAGGTTGGTGACTTGATTCTGGCACATTTGAGGAAAGAAAGGTTCCCGAGAGGAACATATAATAAGCTGAAAATGAAGAAAATCGGGCCATGTAAGGTCTTGAAGAAATTTGGAGCGAACGCGTACGAGATTGAATTACCCGATGGGACCGGAATTTCTCTGATATTCAATATCTTAGATTTGTACCCATATAAAGCTGAGGAAACAAGAGCTGGAAGTGAGAAACCAGTGATCCAGTGGACAAAGCAAATGCCAGTTGCAGAGAAGCCACAAATGGAGCACATACTGAATAAGAGAGTGAGCAAGAGGACCAGGTGAAAGCAATACTTTGAGTATCTGGTCAAATGGAAGAACCATCCAGTTGAATATGCCAGCTGGGAGAACGAAGAAGAGATCCAAAAGCATGGATAGACCGTGTGTGAGCTCATGGATAGGAGCCCATGAAAAGTTTCAAGCGAGGGAGTATGATGCAGGATCATCGCCAACATCAAGCGAGCCAACGCGGAAACAATCAGACAGTTGGACAAGCCAACACAAATTTTGAATTTCTCTTGAAGTTGATGTGCAAACATAAATGTGGCAATTTAATGAAGTGCACTTGTATAATGTAAATGGACGTTGAGATATTTTCTCTCATCCTTAGTAGGTAGAAGGCATTTAAAGTAGTTAATGCAGGTACATATAATTTAATTCTAGATTAGACAGTTTTAGAGCGCAAGAGGGAAACAGGATATAGACACCCTCATTGTGTATTGTAACATTATTGTAGATTGGAGATAGAAGCAGCATTGCTGGAAGAGAGAAAGAGCATGCAGAGAGCTGTGTAAGAACACCCATGTACAGATATTTGGATTAATAGAAAGAGGTTGATTCAAATTCATGGTTTCATGTTTGTTCTTTGTGTATTGATGTTGAATGATATGCTCATAAATGTTTTCTTCCTGTTATACATTTTCTTTATATGTTGTGTACATGATTTCATGTTTTGAGTTTGAAATCTGAGAGGAAAGGATAATGGAATGAGTTTCAATTGTTTCTCTATCTAAGTAAGAATCCCTGCAAGGAGTGCAGTTGAAGTGTCTGCAAGGACTGCGTCGACAAGAATTCAGGGTTGCGTCTCTGAATCTCAGATAGTTTTACTTTTGTTATCATTTCCTCAAAGGTGCAGTTGGGCATAGGAGCCATGCAAGGAGTGCGCAGGCCAAGCTAAGCCTCAGAGTTGCGAATCTGAGCAGAGCATTAAGAGACTGCCGCTACAGGTGTGCACGGAGTCGAAAGGATTCAACACTGAGACGTGCTTGAAGGTTGCCGCAAGGAGTGCGTGCAAAGGTTTTTCTTAAAGACACAAAGTCATGGAAAATCCCATAAGGCAGAAAACCTTTGAAGGAGTCGAAGGAAGGAAGGGCCAAGTACCTTGAAGTTTGTAAGAGGCATTGTAAGTTTGCGACGTAGAAGGGCGAGTTCCGTGGAGAGAAGCACTTTGGTTAGTTGTGCAGATATTCTCAGAGGAAAGTAACGGACGGTCAGAATTCTCTGAGGAGGATTCACGAGTTTCCGTGAGCCGTTAGATCTCATGGAGGAGAAAGGGAGATACAACGAGTAATCCCATGAGGTTCAAAGCTCAGGAGGGGTAGGACCGTAGATCCGAGCCATAAGGGGCCGTTGGATATACCTGGGGGTCTATATCGGGTTTTAGTGGGTTGAAGTCCCGGAAACATTGCAACAGGAATCGCGAAATCACGAACCGCGATATCCCGATAGCCAGAGGATTGGTGTGGGGCCAGAGAGTCAGCGAGTGGACAGGTGGCACGCCGTTTCAGAGATTCATGGATTAAAGCGCCGAAACATCTGCATTAGGATTCGCGATATTGCGAACTCCGAAATGCCGATGAGGTGACGTAGCATTGAAAAGTCAACCTCGCGCATGTATCGGAGTTTCGGTAAATCAAGATTCAGGAGTCAAGGAGACAAGTTTCTCGAACATCGCGATCGCCGAATTTGCGATAGAGGAAATCCCAAAGGGAAAAGGGAAAATATCAACGTTGACTATTGTCAGGTTTCAGGAATTCAAGAAACAACCGCTCGATCTACAGATTCGCGAAAGCGCAAATTCCGATCTCTTAAGTGCAAAGAGGGGATCCCACGAGGATTGTTGTGGGTGAAAATTTCCCGATAGGGAAATAGAAGAGTCGTTTAGATTTCTTTGGGCCGTGGAAAAAGGAAAGATCATGTGTTGACGTAGACCTTCCGACCTGGAGGTTGTGGAGTGAGTAGCGTGCATCATCATGGCATCACTAGGAGGTGACACGTGTCACACAAATTCATCATTTTCGGGCTGAGTTGACACTGTACGGATTTGACACATGTCACTGTACGGATGACACATGGAAGTCCATACATGACGTGGCCCAATGATACGCTGACACGTGGCAGTACAAACGAAAGCTGGACTTATACGACATGTGACTCGGCAGGTGAGTGTGCAGTACGGATGACATGTGGCATGTACGGTGATGATGTGGTAAGTATGACAGTGCGATACATGGCAGGTATGACGGTGACGTGTCATGTACGATGGTGGCGTGGTAGTGTTGACTAGGAAGATGACTGGACCAATGCGTCAGCAGTATGAGCCAATCCTAAGGTGACACATGGCCCAATTAGAGGGTGCCACTCGAGACCCCAGATTTGGCCAAGGTTGGTTGGGTAAAAGTTTTGTTCCACCTCTAGGGGAATTGAACCCATGACCTCTGAGATGGACAATGATTTAACAAATCGGGTGTTAAACCAACTCTCCTATACGTGTGGCTTGTTTTTTATTCAACGCAATATAAATTTAAGTTTGAAGTGGTGTCATTTTAGGGATAAGCCCTGGTCGACGGGGGCCCACCTCGACCGACCAACGGCCTAACCAACTTGTGGGCGCATGGGAGCCAGAGCCATGGCCATATGGCCACTCAAACGACCAAGGGTCGAGTTTAGGGGGCTAAGGACTAGGAGCGCACCCCAGGGGCCCTAATAATTTTTGGGGCTGCACCGAAAGTTTACCCATTTTTGAGTTTTGAACTATATTGTATATTTTTTTTATTGATTTTTCAGCTGATTTTGGGAGATTTTAGACATTTTTGGGAGATCTGGAGCCCTTTTGAGGCCAAATATTAGGAGGAGGTTGGGAGGATGTTACCAAATTAAAACCTATATAAACTAGAGGTTCTTGGCATCTTCAAGGGGAGGTTCAGAGAAGGAGAAATGTTGAAGAATTTGATATTCAAAGCCATTTTTATGCAGGGAAGTCGTTTAGGAGAGAAACTTTGCGGGCCATTTTCAGGAGCTTCGCTCAACCCTTTTCAGTGCTGTCAATTGTGTTGGGTTCTTGAGGTCTAGAAGAACACAACCAAACTAGTTTTTAATTCATTGGACACTTTTTTGATGTACGTTTGAAGCTTTGAAGAGAAATAAGGAAGCCTCACCCACTAAGACAAAGGCCCAAAGATGTAGGCGATATTGCCGAACTCCATTAACAATTTTGTTTTCATGGTTTGTTGATTAATTGTGTTTACTTTCAGATCTACATATATTATTATGGTTTCCATGTTATATCTTCAATTCTTCCTCTTTCTTCAAATTCCTAAATGGTTAATGAACTCATGCTTTAAAACTTAACCATAGTCTTTAAAAGATCTTTTCGGATCAGTTGGTGACACGATCTTCTTTTGGGATCAGGGTGAGGAAAGTGGAACTGAGGGAGGAGAGAACCTATCCAAAATTTTGGGATTCTTACATAACTTTCCAAACCTATTCTCATATCATCGACCAACAGTGGTGGAAGAAGTCAGTAGTGAAGCCATTCAACCCAGGGGATTTTCCAGGGGGCATTTTCTTGATAGACTTATTGACCTCCTCCTTCGAGATCGGTCTCATTAGATCTCTACTACTCTTTGGAGAGATTAGGGTAGGAATATGTTGAGTGATCCTACAGATGGCATGCATTTTTTCAATTGAGGGTTATGAGAGTAGCTCTTTGTAGTAGGCCACTAAGTTTGCTTCAATGTATGCATGGTCCAAAAGTATGTTTCCTTATGTTTCCTTAATTTTTGTAATATGGTTGATGTAGAATATGTGGATCATAGAGAGGTGGAATAATTTTGTATTTTTTCCCCTTCCTTTATCCACTATAATCGAGATTTTTTCTTCCAAAGGATTTCCTCCTCCTTGTGTCGGTCTGCAAGTTTTTTCTTCAGGGTTGTTTCCTCCTATAGAAGGGTGTCTAAATAGAATGAAAGAATGGAATCTTATTGAATTTACTTAATTCGTTGTTCTAGGTATTTATGAGGTTGGGAAATGTCAGCAAAAATATTCTTGTTCCAATCTTGAAGTGTTTTCTTGAAGTCTTTTAGGCGCTACTGGAATCTGTACATATGGGTGCCATGCTCAATTTCTGCTTGGGCCCACCAAGTGAGGGAGAGATCCTGGAAGTCTAGGTGAGATGCCATCTTCAATGAGTGAGCCTTGAAGCATTATGTTTTCCGAAATTAGAAAGTGATCCAATCTGTTGGCAATGTGTTGAGCCCCACCCGATTGTTGGACTTGGTGAAGAAGCCATTTCTTTTCCCAATGTGAATTAAATTGTGATTGTTTATGAGGTAGCTGAACTTGGTATTGTCTTGGTCCAGACGTTCCAGGCTTCCGCTTTTTTCTTATATGGTGAGGATAATGTTGAATCAATTCCTAACAGTGAACACAAATTTCATGTTCAATTCCTAATGCTTTATTGTAATTTTGTGTAAGCATTCATGACAATTACAACAAATAAATTTAAATGAAATATGAACATACAATCAGAGTTATATTGTATCCACCCTTTAATCCTACAAAGTAAGATAAAAATTTCTAAGATTGTAATTCTTTAACTCAGAAAGAAATATCTAAAAGTTATTTATGTAGTCTATGCATATTAGAGTTTATTATAAAATATATTCATTTAGAATTTCCAAATTTTTGTATCTGAAATAACCGGTTCCATCAACATATAATTACAAATGATGCCACTTTAATCAAATCATTCCCGTTTCTTTTTTCCTTTTAGAAATACTTTACATTGTTAGTAAATGGTATAGTGTACTTCATGCATTTGAATTGTTAAAATGCATAAAAGTCTTTTCCTTTTTATATTTTTTTCATTTTCTCATGTCTTATACTTTGAATGAGTCAAGTTATTTTATCTCAGTTTCCATTTAACATCGACAAGTCTCTTAAGATTTGACTTAAAAGATCTTTTATCTCAGTTTCCTCCAACATTTCATCAAGTCCAACTTCTATCACTCAGAAGAATTTATTGCTATACAAACTTGACTATGAACTTGCTGAAATGGGTGGCGCTATCATGGTTTTCCATTTACCTGATCTATCACTCATAAGAATTTCTTGTTATGCAAACAACTTCTTTCACGAACATTACATCAAGTCCAACTTCTGTCACTCACAAGAATTTCTTGCTATACAAACTTGGCTATGAACTTGGTGGAACTATCATTGTTTTCCATTTACCTGATCTATCACTCACAAGAATTTATTTGTTATACAAACAACTTTTATCACTCACAAGAATCTATTGCTATACAAACAACTTGTGTCACTCACAAGAATCACTTGCTATACAAAATTGGCTATGAACTTGGTGGCACTATCATGGTTTCCCATTTACCTGAACGTTTTCGGGAATCTGGATAGATATTCAAGGACATTACTTTCTCACTTGGAAGGACATATTCTTCAGCTCAAACTAGAGATATAGAATGACTTTCTTATCCCATAATCCATGGAATACAAGAACCTTTGTCAAACCTGTATAGGAAATCCACTCAGCCTGGTTACACCCCTTCCTTAAAGGCAAGGGCTTTTTTCTTTACAACTCCACTTGTTCCACCCCTTCCTTAAAGGCAAGGGCTTTCTACTTTGAAGCTCAACTTGTTCATTTTAAGATAGGTGCAAAGTAGCATATGATGATTTTTCCTCAAATATTTGGACCCTAAAACATGTCCATCATGAAGAGAGTTTATAAATCTCACAAATTACCTCCTCAATTAGGAAAATATATTAATATACAATAATGTATATAGACCATTCATAATTTTTCTCCAATCAAGTTAGGTTTGTTGAGGTAATTATTAAAAATAATCATTTAATAGAAGGAATTAGGTTTTTGGAGTTTACATGCTTCTTTAATTCTAAATAGTTGATATCACTTTAAAGTCCTTTAGGCAGATATGGTAATCATTTTGAAAGAGTGTTTGTTGACATGTTTTTTAACTCTTCTATAGTGTATATTTGTGTTATGTTGTTTTAACTTAGTTTTGCTTGAGTTACCAATTTCATCAACATATATTTTTCCACAAACACAAATTGTTTCATAAACACCTTTATGAACTTTGGTTTAAAATATAGTGTATATTTGTGTTATGTTGTTTTAACTTAGTTTTGCTTGAGTTACCAATTTCATCAACATATATTTTTCCACAAACACAAATTGTTTCATAAACACCTTTATGAACTTTGGTTTAAAAGGATGTTTTGCATTTATGAGTTTTTTTATTTTGCTAATATATTGTTTATCCCAATTTACTCCCARAAATAGTGACGAGACTCAATAACTATTGGTATGTGTTTTGTTATATATATATGTGTGTGTGTGTGTTAATGATCCATCTTGTTAATTCATAGTGAGTATACATAAGAAGGAAAAAACAATTTTCCTCATTTTTCTCCACTGTAAATTTAATGTTTTCACATTGATAATTAAGATGATTTGAGTTTATTAATCTGTCTTGAGTATCTCAATAATGAGTGGGAAGAAGCAACAGAACACTCTAAAATGCACAATGAAACAAATTTTTATTTCTGAATGAGTGAAATGGTTACATAACTTGTTTTTATAGAGAGAATGGAAGCATCTGGAGGATCCAGAGCTTTCCCGAAACAATCTAGAGTGTCAGTGGAAAGGAATTATCTAGAAAAGAGTCGAAGCGTTTGTGTGGTAGGTGGGTAGGTAGAGAAATTAATTTCTCCAACACTCCCCCCTAATTTCTACTACTAATTACATCAATATTTACAATGCCCAATTCTTCTCTTAGATACTCAAATTGGTCTTGTGCTAAAGCCTTTATAAATATGTCTGCAAGTTTCTCCTTTGATCTGCAATGTTGTAGGATGAGTTATCCATTGTTGACAAGTTCTCGAATGAAGTGATATCTCGTGTCAATATGCTTTGTTCTCTTGTGAAAAACATGATTCTTTGATAGTGAAATGGTGGACTTGTTGTCACAGTAGATTATAGTAGGCTCTTCTTGATTGTGCATTAGATAATTCAAAATGCTTCGCATCCAAACTGCTTGACATGCTGTTGTTGTACCTGCTACATTCTTTGCTTCTGTTGATGAGATTGTCACTATTGGATGCTTCTTTGATGTCCATGCCACAACTCCTGTTCCAATATGAAATGCATATCCATATGTGCTCTTTCTGTCATCAATGCTTCCTGCAAAATCACTATTTGTGTATCCAACCAACTGCAGATTATTTCAAGTGGAATACAATATGCCATGATTCATATTCCCTGCAATGTATCTTAATAACCTTTTTCCTTCTTTCCGTGGTGATTTATTTGGTGTGTCCATGAATCTATACATCAAAATGACTCCATACATTATATCTGGCCTAGTTTCGGTGAGATACATCAAACTTCCAACCAATTTTCTGAATATGGTTGAATAAAAAACGATCTCAATTTTTTCTCTACTTAGTTTTGTACCAACTTCAACACGTGTAGAAACTGGACTACAGTTTATCAATTTAAACCTTTTTAAAACATCTTTTTCATATTTACTTTGACAGATGAAAATGCCTTTATTATTTTGTGTGACTTCAACGCCAAGAACATAGTTCATGAACCCCAAGTCTGTCATCTCAAATTTCTTCTTCATTAATGATTTAAACATATCAATAGATAGATTACCTGTATATATCAAATCATCAAAATATAGGCAAACAATCAATATCTGACCTTGTTCCTTGACTTTAGTGTATAGTGTAGGCTCACTAGTGCTTCTTATGAATTCATTTTTTTATCATGTATGAATCTATCCTGCAATACCAAGCCCTTGGTGATTGCTTCAATCCATAAAGTGCCTTCTTTAGCTTGTAAACCTTGTCTTGTTTTCATTTTACTTCATATCCTGGTGATTGATGCACGTAGACTTCTTCTTATAAATATCCATTCAAGAAGGTTGATTTGACACCCATTTGATAAACTTTCCAATTATATTGAGCTGCAATAGCTAGTACCATCCTAATTGTGTCAAGTCTTGCTACAGGTGAAAATGTTTCATTGTAACCAACTCCATATTCTTGTGGAAATCCTTTACCTACGAATCTTGCCTTATATTTGTCAACTTCTCCATTTGCCTTATATTTAGTTTTATACACCCATTTCACACCTATGCAATATTTCTCCTTAGGTAAATCAACTAGATCCCATGTATCATTTTTCTTAATAGACTCCATTTCTTCATTCATTGCATTAATCCAATGTTCTTCCTTAATTGCATCTTCAAAGTATATAAGATCTTGAGTAAATAGAGCAAAATTGGATTGCAAATCTATCCTATCTCCTTGATCATATTTTTCTTGCAAGATTCTAGTCTTTTTTCCTCTTAATCTTGACCTTAATGATTAAAGTGTAGGATTTGAGTCATAACTTACTTGTGGACTTGATGTTTCTCCTTTCTCACCTTGACTTTGTGAGTCCTCTTCTTGTGGAATGCTTGATGGTGTTCCTCCTTGCTCATTTGATTGTTCTCCTTGACCTTTTTCTCCTTGTTCTTCATATATCATTCTTGTACCTATAATTGTTTTATCTATATTGCCATCCCATTATTCTTCCTCTTTGAATACAACATCTCTACTTACAATTAGTTTCTTGGTTATAGGATTAAACAACTTATATTCCTTAGATTGTTCATCATAACCAATAAAAATGCATTTTTCACTTTTATCATCCAATTTACTCCTTGTTTGTTTAGGCACATGTGCACATGCAATGCAACCAATTACTTTAAAATGAGAAACACTATGATTCTTACCACTCCATGCTTGTTGAGGAATCACGTCCCTCACAATATTTGTTGGACTCCTGTTTAATATATAAACTTCACAAACTATTGTTTCAGACCAATATTCATTAGATAGATTCTTGCCTTTCAACATGCTTCTTTCCATCTCCATTATTGTACGATTCTTTCATTCTGCAACACCATTTTGTTGAGGTGTATAGCTTGTAGTGAACTGCTTCTTTATTCCATGATACCTGCAATACTCCAAAATCTCATTTGACATGTATTCTCCTCCTTTATCTGATGTCAATATCTTAATGGATAGACCACTTTGTTTCTCAACCAATGCCTTGAACTCCTTAAACTTGTCAAATGTTTCATATTTGTGTTTAAGGAAATAAACCCATGTTTTTCTACTATAGTCATCAATGAATGTTAGAAAATATATGTTCCCCCTTAATGATTGTGTTTGCGTTGGACCACATAAATCTATATGCACAATTTCTAAAGGTGCCCAAGATCTATATGACTTCTCTTTTGGAAAGCTCATCCTATGTTGCTTTCCCAAAACACAACTTTCACATGAACTAATTGGTGCTTGAATAGGTGGTAAACCTTTTACCATTTCATTTCTTTGCAATAGACACAATCCTTTGAAGTTTAGATGGTCATACCTCAAGTGCCATATACATGCTTAATCTTGACTTGATGCCTTGAAATGTGCTCTAATCTTCTCCATCATTTCACTTTTCATGTGAAGTGGGAATATTCTATTGTTTGTCATTTTAATCTTTGCAATCACCATTTTTCTAGGAGGAATATCAAATATAGTGCATACATTATTCTCAAAAGAAACTCTATAACCCTTTTGAGTAAGTTGTCCCACACTTATGAGATTAAACTTATAAGATTATGCTTCAAACCAGGCACAAAATAGACATCAGGAATAGTTTTCTTTCCACTATTTTTTATTACATTGATTGCACCTTTTCCCATGACTTCTACAATATTATCATTACCCAATTTAATTTGTGCTTTAACTGATGTATTCAAATCCTCAAACAACCCTTTATTTCTAGTCATATGGTTACTGCAACCACTATCAAGAAACCAAATGTTACTTTCATTTTCTTGGGCTACATCACATGTAATAAACAATGTCTCAGAACTACTCTCAGAGAAATGTGCATTCTACTTTCTCATATATGCTTGTCTCTTTTGGCATTCATTTTCAAAGTGACCATACTTCTTACAGTAATAACATTGAATCTTTGATTTGCCATACCTTTGTGATGCCTGATTGTGATTTCTTTCCCTTGGGTTGAAACTTTGATTTCTCCTTCCTCCTGGGTCTTGATTCTTTCTTTCTTCTCTTTGAAAATTATTTCTTCCTCTTCCTCTTCCTCTGAATTCTAGATTTCCTCTTCCTCTTCCTCTGCCTCTGCCAAATGTCATTTGTGTTTTGAATGCATGCTCCAATGAGGTACTGTCATTCCTGTTCAACCCGTCTTCATAATTTTTCAAGGATCCAACCAACTCATCCATAGAATATTTAGTCAAATCTTTAGATTCTTCAATTGCGACAACTATTGCATCAAATTTTCTAGGAAAACTTCATAAAACCTTTTCTACAACCTTATGATCTGCTAGCTCATCACCATTTTGTCTTATTTGATTAACCAACTTCGTAACACGATATATAAACTGATCTATTGAATCAAAATCTTTCATTTGCAAGTTTTCAAATTCCCTTCTAAGTGCTTGGAGTTTGGCAATTTTTACCCTGCTAGTGCCTTGATATGCAGTCTCTAGAATGTCCCATGCTTTCTTGGCTCTAGTGGCTGGTTTAATCCTTCCAACAACCGAATCGTCCAACGCTTGTCCAATTATCTGCAAAGCCCTTTTATTATTTTTCGTATCTTCATCAAGCTTTTTCTTTTCATCAACATTCAAAATAGACTCATCTTGTGGTTCAATATAACCATTCATTACTATATCTGATAGCTCATATGAGTCAAATACTAATTTCATTCTAAATGCCCAATTATCATAATTTTTCCCAGAAAATGTTGGGATCATAAGTTGTTGAAACATGCATGATGCCATTTTCTTTTTCTTAAAAAATCAAGCCTCCAAAAAAAACTTTCAGCAAAAATAAACAGAGATTATGGTAAAAGAGGGTGAGTGCACTTTTATAGATCAGTTGAGCACAAATATTCTTCCTTCACCTAGAGCACCCAATGTATCCTCAATCATTAAAGGACTCAAAGTACTTGTTTCGAACGTGGGCTTTCCCAGTCTACTCTCACGCAGCTACTGAATCCAACCGACAAATACTAAATCTTCTGCAGTGGCACCAATACTTCACAAAATACACAGAACCTCCAAAACAAAATCTACACTCTACATAAAAATGTCGTAGAATTGTTCAAAGCTATGGTTTTCAATGCAGATGAAAACACTTCTAAGACCACCAACTATTGCCAGAGCCAAATTGAAGCCCTTCACACCTCAAGAAACCTTCAAATTTCAAGCTGAAAAATTAAAGCGGGAAAAAAAATTACCTCCAAGGAATGAAAAATAAAATATTACATGGATCGCCCACGAAATTTTTTCCCTGGAACGAAAGTAAAGAAATCTCGTTCCTCAAACTCGTTACACACTACAGGAGTCGACCGAGCACCGATAAAAAATGCAGAGAATAAATGCAATTCCACACATGGTCTTCCTTCACAAACTCTGCGTGCTCTAGGAAAGTTCAGGAATGCACCTTCAACAACCTCAAACATAATGGATTATGTGGATCCTCGGTGATTGCATAGAGAAATACCACGATGAAGCGAAATCATCCCTCATGCACATGGGCGTAATGGGTTCGACCTCTCTTTATGAACTCTCTGCTAACTTGGAAGTTGTTCCTCTCCAACAACTCGCTCACACTCGATGGCTCTGTTGAACTCTTACTGCTCTTCTGGAAGCTGGAACTTTCTCAACACAATGCACATGAACTCTGCAAACCTCACGTTGCTAACTCAATGCACAACTCTGACACTCTCACTGCTATGATACCACGATGACTGGGCAGAAGCAAAGGAACACTCTAAAATGCACAGTGAAACATATTTTTATTTCTGAATGAGTGAAATGGTTACATAGCTTGTTTTTATAGAGAGAATGGAAGCATATGGAGGATCAAGAACTTTCCCAAAACAATCTCGAGTGTCGGTGGAAAATAATTCTCTAGAAAAGAGTCTTGGTATGGTAGGTGGGTAGGTAGAGAAATTAATTTCTCCAACAAATAAGTATAATATACATTATTTACATATCTAAATCACCATTTTAATTTAAATATTAAATTATAAATTCTTATATAAAAATAATTATACACATATTAATTTCTAGATAAACATTAAAATTATAAACCTAATTATAAAATAAAATTTAATAAATTAAAATAATGTTTTAAACATTAGACTATTCAAATTTATATCTAGAAATATAATTTAACCCATAATACATAATATATAATGTAAAATGATTAACTCCACAACAATGTTCAATATTCACTACTTCAGTGTTTATTATACATTTAGATAGTTAATTAAACTACTAGTTTTTTTATTTTATTTTTCGGACATTATAAGAATCGGTCTCACAAATGTCTTAATTCACCACAAAAGAATATAATTAAAAAGAGGATACAACATCTTGTATATCGTTTTCCAAATATGAAGAAATTGGTAACGAACGCGCTCAGCTAAGTTTTTCGTGACAACGACATTAGCTAAACACCAATATTCAACACTACTTTCAAGATATAATAGCTGTCATATCTCCACTCTTTCGGAAAATTTTGACCAACTTACCCGGCTATGATGGAACAAGAAGCTCACCACCGACACCTAATTACCCACGAAGGTGCACCTCTGACGTTCTGCTTGCTGCACATGCAATTATTGGCCGACCACATCCTAACAATTGATGCGTCCCAGATGGAAACGTGAAAAAATAAGCAAAAAAATCCGAGAGGGACTGTTATTGAAAAGAAACTCACGTGAAGAAGTTCCTTCCTGCACACGACTTTAACAATTTCTGGAAAAGATTTAGACACGAACCATCCTTCTCTTTGAAATTTATTTAAGTAGGAAAAAAATGTTCAAAAATGCCATTGGGAGGCACACCCGCTGTACAAGATTACTAAATATCACGTTGCATCCGGAAACTTCTCACCGAACATCCTCATCCCCTAAACCTTTC
>ML779599.1:406644-419818 GCA_009831015.1 Picea engelmannii
TTAATGGTTCAAGAGTAATCTAGTTACTAAATCAATCATAGATCAACATAATTTCATGGCACAAGAGTCATATAATTACTATATCAATCATACATCAACATTATTTGCATGGTGCAAGAATAATCTAATTACCCAATCGATCACACATCAACATTATTTTAATGGTGCCAGAGTAATATAATTATGAAATCAATCATACATCGACATCGCCATAAAATTAGATGAAAACAAAACAAAATAGTTTCACTCAGAAAATAAATAGATAAATTCAAATACCATTACAAATGGAAAGGAATTGGTGGTGTTCATTATCAATAGCTCGGTTGAAGTATTTCAATCATTATGAAATCTTCACTATCACTAACAATATTGCGGATATTACTGGGATACTCTCGACATGAATCTCGTTCAATTAAAATAATCAATTCTAGAGTTCATGATTACTAACTTATGCAGATTCATGAGTTGGTTGTCAAGGAGTGGTGGGTTATATTCACTTACCTTTATAGTCAAAGATATAGATCTATTTCCTAGCACAAAAGTTTGAAGACTTTGAATGTTTTGTTAGAAATAAAATCCTTAATAGGGAACCATTAAAGACATGCATATTTGATAGTCGGGATATTTGAGAATATAGATCTAATGAATTTGTAAGTTATTGTAGGGAGCATGAAGAAGTCTTTAACTACTATTGATACTTTGAGCAAAAGTAAGTTGTAGAGAGAAATAATTCGGTCATGTGGGACATTGCACATTGTATGATGAAATATAATTAGAAACTTAATGCTCGGTTTTTCTAGCATAAGCATGTAATTGTGCAATATATTGGATTAACCAGAGTCCCACCAAAGTTGCTTGGAACAAAACCCTAGAGGAATCTTGGAGAGGATGCAAGCCAATAATGTCACATTTTTCATGTTTAGGAGGGTGTATGCAACCAAGGAACAATGTAATTCAAAATTTGTTGATACAGGGTTCTTGTTAGCGATTTGAGCAAATCGCAGGAAGAAAACCTCTAAAGGTGGGTTGCTACAAGAGATAGTTCATTAAGGTTGCAGGGGGAGATTATCTGAAGGTGGTTCACTACAGGAGAGGTATTTTTAATCGTCGGGAGAAAAAAAATGCAGGAAGGAATATCTCTTCATGAAATTTGATATAGGAGATTCGCTAAAGGGGAGGCACATTCAATCGTTGGAGAAAACACAATTTATGGAGGAACGCACTACAGGAAATTCGCCAATAGTCATTTAAGTAATTTTTTGATGGTGAAGAGAAGACGTATAAACTATTTGCAAGGTCCAAGGAATTTTCGATGAATGTCATTTAAATAAATTCGTGAAGAAGAAGAGAAAACATCTAAACGATTTCCAAGGGCCAAGGAATTTTGTTGACTATCATTTAAATAAATTCGTGAAGGAGAAGAGAAGACATATAAACAATATGCAAGAGCCAAGGAATTTTTTGACTGTCATTTGAATAAATTTGTGAAGGTGAAGAGAAGATATCTAAATGTTTTACAAGAGCTAAAGAATTTCATTGTCTGTCATTTAAATAAATTCGTGAAGGCGAAGAGAAGAAATCTAAATGATTTGAAAGAGCCAATGAATTTTTTTCACTGTCATTTAAATAAATTCGTGAAGGTGAAGAGTAGACATCTAAACAATTTGCAAGAGACAAGGAATTTCATTGATTGTCATTTAAATAAATTTGTGAAGGTGAAGAGAAGACATCTAAACGATTTGCAAGAGCCAAAGAATCTCAATACTTCATCTGCTCAGAGACACATCGATTCGATATAGGATAGCTAGCGCGAACTTAATCCATAAAATACAAAATTCCAATGCTTAGTTGTGAAACGTAAATGGCATTACTATCAAGAATACAAAATTCCAATTCTTAGTTGAGAATGTAAATGGAATTACCATCCAGAAAATGAAAAATTCCAATGCTTAGTTGAGAATGTAAATGGCATTACTATCTAGAAAATACAAAATTCCAATGCTTATTACTCAAAAACCCATCAAGGATTTACCAAATCAATTTCAAGAATAAAATGGTAGCTTTCCATGGGAGGAATGTGAAATCTAACTAATTAAAATTTAAACTCAAATAAGAGTATTGAAACCGAAGGCGATGAAGAGTTGAAGATGTTCTTCAGTGATGGTGATACTTTCATCCTCCTGCTTTCTAACCGTAGAGACTTCATCGGTACCTCCTAGCCAATGCTAGGGGTACTCTTCTTCCCCCGTATCCCCCCAAGCCACAAAGGGGCCATGCACACAAAACCATAAATCCTCTAGATCCAAGCTTACCTTGCAAGGTAGAGTCACTACTCTCTCTCAAGCTAGGTATCCCAACTCTCATAAGTAAAACCAGTCAAACATTTCGGCAGCATAACCTTACCAATAACCAATCTCCTTCCCTTTCCCATATTGACCATTTTATTTATAGGCATTCTCTCATTGAAACATCCCCCTTGCACAATTAATTTTCTTTTTAATTAAGTAAATTAAAATTTATTCCCCGCTTACACTTGTCACCCTCTCCCCAAGTTGCACAAGTAATTCCATATTTTGTTTTAATTAATAGTCTTTTCCCTCACATTTCCCAAATGTGCTCCTTAAATCACTCTTAGTTGTCTCTTTATTCCCCATATTCCCAATTAATGATTGATGCCTTACTAAATCTAAGTTGAGTTAAAATATGAGTCTTCGTCTAGTTAGACTAGTGTTAACTAGACTCTAGATACCCCTCTATGCGTACACAATTACTTTCATGCTTTATTCATTTCTTATATAAATTTCCAAATTGGTATTTTCTTGCACACATGTGTATTATATTAATTCTTTAGACTTATTTTATTTTTCTTAATTTCTTAAATTGATTTACCTCATTCCTATTTTGATTTAGTTAATAATTTAGTTTAGTCTCTTTACAAGAACTTAGACTTAGGCTTAATTTTTGAATAGGCTTAGACACTCACTTGGGATTTACAATTAATAATTTCAATCCTTAATTAATTAATTAAATCTGACAATGCTTAAATATTTTACAAGGTTTAGTTTTTCTCTCAAGTTTTTCTAGGCTACCTAGATTCATTGACTCAAGTGTTACTTACACGATGTACCCTTCAAGACGCAACTCTGTGCTCCAAGAGTGCCACTCTCCTTTTGACTGGTTTTGGTAGTTTTCCAACCCTTGGAGTCAGCACTCCATTATGACGACCTTGTGAGAGACTAAGGGATTCAAAGGAATAAGGACCTCGCCTTATTATGCACCCCTTAGAATATTCATGAGTGACTATCTCAGTCTTCCCTCACGACATTATGGACCTTTCAAACTAAGTAATCATTAACCTACAATTAGCGACACAACGAGAGTGCTAGTAGGCTATGACAGGGATGCTTCCACAACTCTCCCTTAATATATGGTTTCTATGCATGGCCCCTTTATGCCTTATGTGAGTCATATTAGCAATCATTTCTCATCTTGCATCCATCAACGAAACACTATCAATGATCCATATACAAAATCATACTATAATTGATCATATGTCACATATGCATAAATGAAATACTCAAACCAATACAATCCACTCCCCGATTCAATTTGGAGTCCAAGGAGGTCCATTGATTCCATCGACATCCAGAATCTGTCATGTGTCCTGCACACTCAGGGAAAACTCGTCAATAGCACATGTCAATACATATATATCAAATAACATTAAATCACAACCATCAACATCATCATAAAAATATATAAGAGAAACAAATAATCATGTACTATAATCGGATCACTTGCATGCAAGTGTCCTCAAAGAATAAGTCGATAACATGTGATCTCAAGAGAAGAATGTTACATACACCCCCTCTTGGTTTAAACTTCATCCCGAAGTTGTACAGTATATAAAATGCAGTAATAAAAGTATATGACATTATTTATATGTCTAATTTATCAAACAAGAAAGGAAATTGTTGGCACATATCTTATGCATCCTCCGAGGTAGCCGAGTGTTGACTATAGTTTTCCTGGACCTTGACTTGATCGACTATTCAACGTCATAGTTGTCAAATGTGACAGTCCAGAATGCAGATTGGCTCCGTCCTCAGAGCACCCTTGTCCGACACCTGCAAAGACTAATGTCAATCACATATGTAGGATCACTGACATAATGTGTCAAAACATATACATGAAAAACATCGTGCATATGTCTCAAAGAATCAGGAAAGGCTAGTCCATAGGCCATGGTTTCTTTCCTTTCCACAACTTTGAAAGGTCCCACAAACCTAGGAGAGATTTTAGCTCCCTTTCCAAACTTGATCTAGATCTTGTGTGGTTTCACCCACAAGAAAACTCGATCACCAACTTCATAATTGCGGTCAATGCGATGCACACCAACATAAGTCTTATGTTGATCTTGCACTTCTTTAATCCTTTGCATTATCGTTTTAACTTTTTCTTCCATTTCTTGGATCACTTCTAGTCCTACCAGGACCCTATCCTCAAGTCGATCCCAGGTCAATGGTGTCCAACATGGTCTCATGTATAGGAACTCAAACAATGTCATCTTAATGGTACTTCGGTAGTTGTTGTTGTACGCAAACTCTACTAGTGGCAATAACTCTTCCCAAAACTTTTCTTGGTCCATTACATACACACGCAACATATCTTCCAAAATTTGGTTCCTTCTTTCTGTCTTCCCATTTGTCTCAGGGTGATACGTTATACTAAAGTTTAGTTGTGTCCACAAGGCCTCTTGGAAACTGGTCCAAAAATGTCATGTAAACATCGATCCTTTATCGGATATGATCCTTTTTGGAATGCCATGTAATATCACAATCTCATTGATAAAAACTCTAGCTATGTCTGGCGCCTGATACATCGTATGTACAAGAATAAAGTGTGCACTCTTCGTTAGAGTGTCAACTACCATGAAAATCGAGTCATGTCTCCTTGCAATCAGCAGCAATCCAACAATAAAGTCCATCGAAATGACCTCCCATTTTGATTCTGGGATAATGCGTGGTTGTAATAATCCTGCCAGATGTCTATGTTCAGCTTTCACTTGCTGACATTCTAGACATCATGCCATGTAACTAACTATGTCTTACTTCATCCATTTCTAGAAGAATAAAGTCTTTAGGTCTTCCTTCATTTCCATAACTCCCGGATGAGCCATGTACATTGTGCAATGCGCTTCACTTAATATCGGGCTTCTTAATTCGTCGTTAGGAGGTATGTAAATCCTATTGTTATATCTCATCAATCCATCATTATCCAATGTATATCCTTCAAACCTTGGTACCATCATGGTGTCTCGTCCAATATTTTCCTTAACCTCTGTATACCAATCATCATTGATCTATATAGTTAGAATATTTTCTCGAAGATTCATCTAAAGAGGTATCACCGAGAATGTGTGTGGTGTCTAACTCAACACATCTTCCACTCTGTTCACCGTTCCTTTAATGTAGGTAATCTCGCAGTCATATTCGCTAATTAGTTTTGACCAATGCCTCTTTCATGCCTTCAGGTCACTCTGCATAAATATATGTTGTAGTCCACAGTGATCTGTCTTTAATTCGAATTTTCATCCGATCAAATAGTGTCTCCAAACTCTCAAGGAATACACAATTTCCAATAACTCCAAGTCATGTGTTGCGTAGTTCTCTTCATGACTTCTCAATTTCCTTGAAATGTAAGCGATCACTCGACCGTCTTACATACTCTGCCTAACCCTTCCTTGGATACGTCTGTGCATACCAAAAATTCCTTGTCCATGTCGAGGAATTTTAGTATCGGCGTTTTCATCAACAACTCCTTGAGCTTTTGAAATGCTTCCTTGCATTTCTCGCTCCATAAAAACTTCTTGTTTTTCTTCTGCAATTCTGTGATCGGATTTTCTATCTTCGAAAAACCTTCGACGTACCCTCAGTAATCTTCTTCTAAACCCATAAATTTGTGTACTTCTTGTATGTTTTTCGGTGCATGACATTCCATAATAGCCTCTACCTTCGCAAGATCCACAATGATACCTTCACTGTATATAATGTTCCCTAAGCAATGAATCTTCGATTGGTAAAAATAACATTTCGATAGTTTCCTGTATAATTTGTTTTCTCTCAAGCACTATAGAACCAAGCTTAAATGTTCATCATGGTCTTCTCTTGTCCGAGAATATATTATTATGTCATCAATTAATACTTGAAAAAAATTGTCCAAGTATTCACGAAACACCCCATTCATCAAACTCATGAATACCCCCAGCAAGTTTGTTAGTCCAAACGGAAAAATGGTAAACTCATAGTGTTTGAACCTCGTCTTGAATGTGGTCTTAGGAATATCTTCCTCTTTAATTCATAACTGGTGATATCTTGATCTCAAGTCGATCTTTGAAAACATTTTCTCTCCTTCATTTGATCAAACAAATCGTCTATCCTTGGAAACCTATACTGGTTCTTGATCATGGCCTTGTTCAATTGACGGTAGTAAATAAAAAGTCTCCATGACTCATCCTTATTTCCTATGAAAATACCAAACGCACCCTAAGGTGACACGCTTGGACCTATAGGCCCCAAGCCAAACAACTCCTTCAATTGAATTTTCAACTCCTGTAACTCAAGCGTTGACATCTGATAAGTCATTCTTACTATCGATTCAATTCTAGGTTTCAAGTTGATTGTAAACTCCAATTCTCTTTCGGGCGGCAAACCTGGTAACTCTTCTAGAAACACATCAAAAAAATATCATACTACCGAAAGGTTTTCTAATCCTTCCACCTCGCCCCTTTCTTTTAGCACTTAGATTGCATATAAATTACATCCCTTTCCCATGCTCTTCTATAGATATAGGAAGAAATGAACCCCAGGGACACTCCCTGGTTTCTTCCTAGAATCACTCTTGTTGGCATAGGGCTAGACCCGGGGTTCACCGCTCAAGAGCACACCAACAAAACCCTAACTACTGACCCTTTCGGCAACACCTGCAAAGCAGATGAAGTCTCACTCGAGGTAGAGGCAAGGGTAATTGCAGGACTCCAGTGTCTGCAACCTTAGTTGGGACATCGATCTGTGATTACAACACCTTTACAGAGCACTTATCAGTTATAGTTCATCAGTATTTAATCAGTATCTACATCGTAGATAAAACCCTAATTACACAACATCATAGTATTCACACAGATCCGATATATTCAAGCACTAAGCACATCAACATAGATTAGATATAGCATTCATTCACATTATTGAGAAATAAGCTATCGTATTAGATTCTTCTAAGCATATATCAGTGCACTAAGAATTTAATCACATAAACAAGAGAACAACCATAAAGCAAAAAGCAATCACAACACAGGATATACGTGGTTCAACCCAACCCGAGGCTACGTCGACCAACTCTTCTTCTTTTTTATTATCTTCTATCAATATTCTACATGAACAAAGCCACAAGATCCTACTCCACATAGGACAGGAGATCTATGCGCACCTCACCAGATCCTCCTTCCCCGAGTTAGGTTACAGCATAAATCTTCTACTCAATCTCTTCCATTCACTTGCACTTAGCCTTGCAAGTCTCACATAGCATGCACAGAGCATATACAACTATCACTTGCAATTAATACCTCATCACACAGATGCCTATATCATCTTATACACAACTCCTTATTACATCGCCTAGACATCTAATTATATATTACAAAAAGGGCCTAAACATGGGTAAACCCATGGTTTGACATTCCCATACCCATTACATAGCCCAAAACCTAAAAATCCCTAAAATGGAGGTCGAGATCCCACAATCTCCGCTTCAACTTGCGCTCCACCTTCAACAGCCTGTTGAAGTCCCAAAAGTAGTTCAAACATGACCAAGGATCCTCAAAACTTGGTCGAGGGCCAACAAGCCCCCAAGACTCACCCATGGCTCATCCTGAGTCACTCTGATCTAGGTAGCTCTGCTTTAATTACCTTGAGCTTGGCTCAGGCTGCTTTGACTTATTGTTGTGCCAAGGCCTCCTTCTCAGTGAAATATTGGATACCTACTTTGTTGACAGGTCCTTCCAAACTCTGTTCAGCTAGAATGATGACTTTCTATAGTTCTTCTCCTCGGCCTTCAATCTCCACAAACTGTTGATTAAGGTTGGTTGTCATTGATGTCAACCCTTGAAGAAAGCCCCGTAGCACAAAGGTTGGGTAATGGACCCAATATTGTTTGATGTAAAGATGACTCATTATTTTTGTGTCATGGTTGATAATAAGTAGAAATGGATGAACTCTAAAGTGGTCCCCTTATGGTGAAATCCCTCACTGGAAGACGCTTTCCAGATTCAGTTATCCTAGAAGTATGGTTAGAGAAACCACGCTTATTTGTGGAATAATGAGATGAACGCCAGTGAATTTGTCAATGAAACTATCTTAGATGGATATGTCTTGTCATTCCATTTCCGTTGGTATGTGGAACATCACATAACGCCTCACGGTTTGAGAGTTATGGCCTTACGAAGTTGGAGGACCCTCATATGTCATCTAGAAGCCCCAAAAGGTCAAAGTAGTCAAAGTGGTTTAAGAGATTTTAAGAGGTAAGTAATAAAGTGAAGTGATGAGTGTATTATAATTTAAATTGAATACAAAATAAATTAATTCAATAATAAATTTAATGGAGAAATTAGAAGTGGGTTAACCCTAAAATAAGGAAAGTGGGCAAAGTGACCTAGAAGATGCTTTTAAGGAAGCTACTTGGAGAGTATAAATAAGAGGCAAGGCTCTGTCATTTAAAACACACTTGAGAATATTGAATACCTATAGGTGTCTGAGGTAACCAAAGGATATATAAGACTAATTTCTGAGGAAAGTGAAGAAAATAAGGTTGGAATTCAAGGAAGGATAAATTCTTTTGATGATACTTTCTAAGGCATGTTTTTTTAGGTCATCTCACCATTTCCACAATAACTTTTTTTCTAGAATGATTCAGACCGTGAAATTTCTATTCCATTGAGGAAACATATCTAAGTATCTGTGGTACAAAATTAATCTTTTGGTTCGTTGTATTTTTGGAGTTACTCTCCGTGGAAAATAAGGTTTGTGGCTAGTCCTGAAACTAGTCAAAAACAGGTGTTTCGGGTAAAAACATCATAACTTATTCATAACATATCCAAATTTAGTAATATAAAATGTGTTGGTTATATTACCTTCTTTAGTATGTTGTGTAATATCTTCCGATGAATTCAACAAAATTCCATGCAGGGCACGCTCTACAAGTTCGATCTTTAGAATAATTCAGAATTCAACAAGGTGTGCCCTTTTTTCCATAAATCCTTTTCTGAGAGGCTCCAAGTAGTGAAACCTGGAGGAATTTCATAAAAAACATTGAAGAACACTATGTATTAGTTTCATATCTTTATTCATTACAGGTACAAAGTTATGATTATTTCAAGTTAGGGTTGTTGACTAATCAAAAACTAGTCTTGTGAGACTAAAGAAACGTTTGATGAAAATGCTAGTCTCTTGTTGTTAAAGTTAAGGAAAGTTTGCAGGTATGTGATAATATACAACATGTCTATTACAGAGTTAGAAATCATATTTAGATGATGAAATTGATGAGTTATTTTGGTTGAGGTACAAGTTGGGTACATGGTTGAGACAAGTAGTTGATGAGTTGGCACATACATGAGGTGTATAGTTGATGATGTTGGTACATATTGATGAGTCATAGTTGATGATTACTTGACACATGATTGGTACATACTTGATACATGGTTGGTTTCACTTATTTATGGTACAGGTTGGTGCATGGTTGATGCACTTTTTTATGGTACAAGTTGATTACAGGTTGAGGTACAGGTTGATGCATGGTTGATGCATGGTTCAGGTTTATTGGTACATGTTTACAATGGTATATCTCACAGTGATAGTGTGACATTGGTTCCATCATTCTACTTCTACTTCCGGGCGGTTGGACGGGGCAAGGACAGGTGGTTGTATCCACCTTCTGGTTGTAGTCGAAGAACATAGGGGGTTGTAGCCTCCTTCTAGTTGTAGCTAGAGAATTTGGGAGTTGGAGCTTCCCTTAGGTTGTAGCCTGAGAAACTAGGGGGTTGGAGCTTCCTAGTTGCAGCTGGAAAACAAAGGAAGTTGGTGCTTCCAATGAATATAATTCTTCAAGACATATAAGATAAAGCATTCTGTGGTTTTCTCCTGATTTGGGTTTCCACATAAAACATGGGTGTACTATGTATGTGTGTTATTGTTCATTTCTTATTGCTCATTATTAGATAATAATTCTACATGTATATAACACTTGGATTATTTGGAGAAAAATGATTATAATTACGCTATTACTAATTCACCCCTCTCTCCGTAATCCAACAATTGGTATCAAAGTAGGTTCCTTTAGAAATCAATTTAACCACTGAAAGGTAGATCATGGAGAGTACCAACTCATATAAAAATGGAATACCACACTTTGATGGATAGAACAATGATTTTTGGAGCATAAGGATGAAGACATATATACAAGCATAGGGGTTTGAAATTTGGCAATCAATTGTAGATGGATACACAATACCATCAGTTCCACCAACAAATGGAAATGTAGTGAAACTTGATCAGAATAATTCCAAATCTACAAATGCACTTTTGAATGGTCTCAGTGAAACAATATTCACCAAAGTTTCACATTGTAAATCCGCCAAAGAGATTTGGGACAAGCTTCGAAATATTTATGAAGGAGATACAAAATTCAAAGTAGCAAAACTTCAAACTTACAAAGGCCAGTTCGAACAACTAAAAATAAAGGAAGATGAGAATATTGCAGCCTACTTCTTAAGAGTGGACAAAACAATGAATGCAATCATAGGATTGGGAGAAGAAATTGAAGAATCTATAATTGTTCACAAGGTACTAATATCTCTTCCTATTGTATTCAACCCTAAGATATCAGCACTAGAAGAAATATTATATTTGAACTCAATAAGCATGGATGAACTGCATGTAATCTTCACAACATATGAAATGAAAACTGAACAGAAAAATGCAGATGTAAAAGAAGTAGCCTTCAAAGCATCCAAAAGATCAAAGAAAAAGAAAAAGGAAGAAAAAGAATATAGAAACAACAACGATGTCTCGGAAGATGATGAAGAAGTGACCAACTTCATCAAAAGACTGAACAAGGGAACCAATGGTAGGCATAGAGGTAAGCTTCCTTTAATTTGTTTTAATTGTGAAGGTATTGGTCATTTTGCTAACAAATGCCCTCATAAGAAAAAGAGAAGTGATGAAGGTTACTCAAAAGACAAACACAGATATAATGGAAAAAGAACTACAAACAAATATTTCAAGAAAAGGTTATGCATGAAAGAAGACATATCATCATTAAATGAAAATGAAATCAGTGACAGTGAGACAGGAAGAGTTATATTCATGGTAGTAAAAGATTCTGACAAAGAAGACTCTGAAGAAGAATATGAAGAAGCCGAAGAAGGATACGAAGAAGTCAAATAATAAATTGAAGAGGAAGAAGTTGACTATCGAGAATAATTAATGTGTGCCATAGAAGTTATCAGAAGAGAAAAGAAGAAAAACAAGAAACTACAAGCAGAACTAGACAAGAAAAAAGACACTCGAGAACTAGAACAAATGATCACAAGATTGAAGGTTCAAATAGGAGAAGATAAAAGAATTGAAGAAGCACTCAAAGAACAACTAGAAGAAAAGGACAATATCATTGGAAACTTGGAAGTAGAGATTGTCACACTAAGAAAGGATATTCAAAAGAAAAATATGCAGAATAGCTCAAAAGTTTTTCATGACATTATCAACAGTCAAAAATCTCATTTTGACAAGTCTGGACTTGGATACAATCAGATAGAAAAGGGATCAAGATCCAAAACAACAAAGAAAGAAACACATCCAAAAAGCTATGCAGAAACAATCAAAGGGGATAGGAAAATTACAAGAACAATCCTCCACCGAAAATATTCGGATTTCAGAATCAACAAAAAACAAATAGGCCTCAAGAAGAAGAAGGATTCATAAGAGAACCTTATTTCAGAAGATCTTCAACCCCCAGGTATCGAACTATATTTTTTTATTTATCTTATGCATTTAATAAATTTTGACATAAAGATGTGAATTGCAGAACTAACAACAGGAACAATAACAACTTTGAGAGTCATACACAAAGGGGTTACTCAAGAAGACCTAGTGAAACACAAAGAAGAAGTTACAACAGGTTTGAATCTTTGAGCACTAAAGTGGAATGTTACAAATGTAAAAATTTTGGACAGGTGGCCAAAAATTGCAGAATGGCAGTCCCTCCTAAAGAACCTAAACATAATAACAACAGTCACAGACAAGAACCTCAGAAAATGACATGGATAAGAAAGCAAGATCAGTATAGCAATGAAGAATGCACATTCTCTCTACAAGCTAAGCAGAAGAACACGGTTGGTATGTTGACATTGGGTGTTAAAAACACATGACATGTGATAGAGACAAATTTATTACATTATGAAAGGAAAGAAATGGATCAGTCTCCTTTAGAAATGATAATTCAGCCAAAATAATTGGAGAAGACACAGTCTGAATTGGGAACAAGAATAAAAAGGCATAAAATGTTCTACTAGTTGGCTATGGCAGAGAAGAATGGGTCACATTCATTTTGATAACCTTGTCAAAGTAATCAAAAGAGAAGTAATTAGAGAAATGTCCCAAATCACGAAACCAACCAACACTTTATGCAAGCATTGTCAACAAGGAAATCAAACAGAGACCAAGTTCAAATCAAAGGAATATTCAACAACAAGACCTCTTTTCAGATTTCTGTGGTGAGGAATTTGAAAATCATTTGCCAGAGAATCCACAGTTGGTGTCATTTTGTCATCGACGTTTCGAATCTGTATCGGGATTCATCATCAGGACTAATCGTCAATTAGAGAGCTTGCTGATCTTAATCCATTAATAGTGTATATGCAGGAAAATAAATAAGATAACTAGGTCGGCTATATGTACCCTAAATGCAGATCTAAATAAAATTAAAAACAAATTAATTACTAATAAATTTAAATGTAACTCTTAATAGTGAATAATTATATATATATATATATATATATATATCTATATATATATATATATATATATATATATATATATATATATATATATATATATATATATATATT
>ML779599.1:423429-458511 GCA_009831015.1 Picea engelmannii
TATTAATAATTCTAACTGATTGTATAACTCTATTAGATATTTTAAGTGGATTTACTAGATTAAAAAGTGAATTTTGTAGGATTATCATTATTAGATCTGATTATGATAATGTTATGTATATATAAATAAATCAGGGTTAGAGAATTTTAACATGCTACTAAGTAGTAGGGGTTGATTTATGATTCAAGTTTTAAGTGATTAGGATGTAGTGAGTATTAATATATAAAATGTCATAGGATTAGGGTATAAATAGCTTAATTAGTGATATATATAGTACTAAGTTTTTATAATTAGAATTATGTAGTAGGTAGTACAGGGTTAGTCTAGTTGTATTTAGGGTTTTAATTTTATTTAGCTCCGCATTTAGGGTACATATAGTCGATCTGGTTATCGTATTTATTGTCCTGCATATACACTATTAATGGATTAATATCAGCAAGATCTCTAATTGACGATTAGTCCTGATGATGAATCCTGATTCAGATTCGAAACGTCGATGAAAAAATGACACCAACTGTGGATTCTCCAGCAAATGATTTTGAAACAACAAGACCACTGGAAATTGTGCATACTGATCTAGTTGGACCAACTACAACAAAGGGCTTAAAAGGTGAGAGATACTTTATGTTATTAGTTGATGATTAGACAAGAATGACTGCAGTTTTCTTTCTCAATAACAAGTCAGAAGCTTTTGAGAACTTCAATATCTACAAGGAAATGGTTGAAAATGAGATGGATTCAAGAATCAAATTCTTGAGATCTGATAATGGAGGAGAGTTCACTTCAAAGGAATTTATGGACTACTACAGCATTCATGGAATAAAAAGACAATTTTTCATTGCTAGGACACCTCAATAGCATGGAGTTGTTGAAAGAAAGAACATGACAGTAAATGAAATGGCTCGAACAATTCTAATGGATTCAAAATTGACAGATATATTTTGGACACAGGCAGTGCATACAATAGTTCACATTCAAAACATATTAATGCTTAGAAACAACACTGATAAAACTCCCTACGAGCTATGGAAAGGAAGACCAACAAATGTGAAGCACTTCAGAGTTTTTGGAAGCAAATGCTACATCAAAAGAGAAGATGGCAGAATGGGAAAGTTTGACTCTTGTGTGGACAAAGGAGTACTTGTTAGTTACTCAAGTACAAGGAAAGCATACAAGTGTTACAATCTAATATTGAACAAAGTTGTGGAAAGCATCAATGCAACAATTGATGAAACAAGAAGACCAGAATCAAAGGAATACGAAAAAAAATCAATGGAACAACTTTTCAAAGAAGAAGAAGCAGAAGATGAAGTAGAAGAGGAAGATGAAGAGAATCCGACAGAAACAGAAGAGAAAGTTCAACAAGTATCTCCAAAGACATCTAGAAAACGAGTAGAGAAGAATCATCCTTCAGATCAGATTATTGGAAACAAAGATGCAGGAGTTGAGACAAGAAGAAAAATCCGTTCGCCAGAACAAACACACATAGCACTCTTATCTATAATGGAACCAAACTGTTTTGAAGAATCCAACAAGGATGAATTTTGGAATAAGGTCATGAATGACGAATTAGATCAAATAGAGAAAAATGACACTTGGGAATTGGTTCCAAGACCAAAGAATAAGAATGTGATCGACACAAAATGGGTTTTCAGGAATAAATTAAATGAAGATGGACAAGTTACAAAGAAAAAATCTAGATTGGTATGTAAAGGATATGCACAGATTGAAGGAATCGACTTTGAAGAGACATTTGCCCCAGTTGTCAGAATGGAAGCAATCCAGTTGCTTTTATCTTATGCATGCTCCAAAAACGTTAAAGTATATCAAATGGACGTAAAATCAGCTTTTCTGAATGGGGAACTTGAAGAAGAAGTCTACATTGAAAAACCAGAAGGATTTCAGTTGTTAGAGAACGCAGATTATGTGTGTAAATTAAAGAAGGCCTTCTGTGGTCTAAAACAAGCTCCTAGAGCATGGTACTCTAGACTAGATAAGTATCTGCGGCAGGTAGGGTTCATAAAAGGAAGTGTAGACAACAACATCTACATCAAGGTAAGTGAAGGTAATATTTTATTAATTGAAGTTTATGTTGATGATATTATTTTTCGTAGTGATGATGACTGGTTAAGCCAGAAATTTGCAAAAGATATGCATAATGAATTTGAAATGTCGTTACATGGAGAACTATCCTTCTTTTTGGGACTTTAGATACGTCAAAGCAACCAAAGAATTTTTATTTCTCAAACCAAGTATATCAGAGAAATGCTAAAGAGATTCAGAATAAAATATTGCAAACCAGTTATCACTTCCATGCAAACTAGTTGCAAGTTGAGCAAATATGATGATACAAAGTCTACAGATCAGAGCTAATATCGGTCAATGATTGGCAACCTACTATGTGTGACAACATCCAGAATAGATGTAATGCAGGCAGTTGGACAAGTGGCATAATTTCAAGAAGCACCAAAAGAGTCACATCTGTTAGCAGTGAAGAGGATTTTTAGATATCTCGAAGGAACAAAAGAATTTGGATTATGGTATCCAAAAGGAAATGAACTATCACTTATTGCCTACACAAATGCATATTAGGCAGGTTGTATTGATGACCGATGAAGCACCAGTGGAGCAACATTCTGCTTGGGTGAGTGTTTAGTATCATGGCTAAGAAATAAACAATCATCAGTATCTTTATCTACAGCCGAGGCAAAGTATATTGCAACAACATCATGTTGTACACAGGTTCTTTGGATGAAACAAACTTTGATAGATATACAGGTTGAGTATGATGAGCCCATTCCAATATATTTCTATAATACAAATGCCATCAGTATCTCAAAGAACCCAGTGATGCACTCCAAGACGAAGCACATTCCAATAAAGTATCACTTTCTACGGGAGTAGGTTAGAAAAGAACATCACAATTGAGTATGTGGGCACAAAAGAACAAGTGGCAGACATCTTCACAAAACCACTTCCATGGGAATCCTTTTAATATCTTCTCCAGAGACTTGGCGTTATTTCTACTCCAAAATAAAAAAAAATAATGCTTATATTATATGTCTTACATTTACACGAGGAAATAACCATAAGAGGACAATTCAGTCAGCGAGAGAAACTCCGGATGGAAAGATACCTTTACCATTGATGACAAAGGGGGAGAGATTTATCAGATGTAGAGGAAAGAGGCAGAGGATAGAGGCATGGTTCCAGGGGAAGCATGAGTGATATGATTTCAGTATTTCATCAGAGTGTTTCCATCAATGCAAAAGGGGGAGATTGTTGATTAAGGTTGGTTGTCATTGATGTCAACCCATGAAGAAAGCCCCATAGCACAAAGGTTGGGTAATGGACCCAAGATTGTTTGATGTAAATATGACTTGTTATTGTCTTGTCATAGTTGATAGTAAGTAGAAATGGATGAACTCCAAAGTGGCCCCCTTATGGTTAAAGCCCTCAGAGGAAGACGCTTTGCAGATTGAGTTATCCTAGATGTATGGTTAGAGAACCCATGCTTATTTTTGGAATAATGAGATGAACGCCAGTGAATTTTTCAGTGAAAGTATCCTAGATGGATAGTTCTTGAGATTCCATTTCCGGTGGTATGTAGAACGTCACATAACTCCTCACATTTTTGAGAGTTATGGCCTTACGAAGTTGGAGGACCCTCATATGTCATCTTGAAGCCCCAAAAGGTCAAAGTAGTCAAAGTGGTTTAAGAGATTTTAAAAGGTAAATAATAAAGTGAAGTGATGAGTGTACTATAATTCAAATTGAATACAAAATAAATTAATTCAATAATAAATTTAATGGAKAAATTAGAAGTGGGTTAACCCTAAAATAAGGAAATTGGGCAAAGTGACCTAGAAGATGTTTTTAAGGAAGCTACTTGGAGAGTGTAAATAAGAGGAAATTCTCTCTCATTTAAAACACATTGGAGAATATTGAATACCTATAGGTTTATGAGGTAACCAAAGGATATCTAAGCCAAATTTCCGAGGAAACTGAACAAAAGAAGGTCGGAATTCAAGGAAGGATAAATTCTTTTGATTATCCTTTCTAAGGTATGTTTTTTTCAAGTCATCTCACCATTTTCGCAATAAATTGTTTTCTGAAATGATTCAGATAGCAAAATTTCTATTCCATTGAGGAAACATATCCAAGTATCTGTGGTAAAAAATTCAGCTTGTGGGTCATTTTTTTTTTGGAGTTACTCTCCGTGGAAAATAGGGTTTGTGGCTAGTCCTGAAACTAGTCAAAAACAGGTGTTTCAGGTAAAAACGTCATAAATTATTCATAACAGGTCCAAATTTAGTAAGACCAAAAGTGTGGGTTATATTACAGTCTTTATTATTTTGTGTAATAGTTTTCAATCAATTCAACAAATATTTTGTGTGGGGCAGGCTCTACAAGGTCGCTCTCTAGAATAAGCCATAGTTTAGCAAGGTGTGCCATTTTTTCCATAACTCCTTTTCTGAGAGGTTCCAAGTAGTGAGACCTGGAGGAATTGGATAAAACATATTGAGGAAAATTGTGTTTAAGTTTCAGATCTTTATTCATTACAGGTACAAAGTTATGAATATTTCAAGTTAGGGTTGTTGACTAATCCAAAACTAGTCTTGTGAGACCAAAGAAACGTTTGATGAAAATGCTAGTCTCTTGTTATTAAAGTTAAGGAAGGTTTGTAGGTATGTGATCATATACACCAAGTTTATTACAGAGTTACAAATCATATTTGGATGATGAAATTGATGCGGGATTTTGGTTGAGGTACAAGTTGGGTACATGGTTGAGACAAGTAGTTGATGAGTTGACACATACATGAGGTTATAGTTGATGAAGTTGGTACATATTGATGAGTCATAGTTGATGAGTACTTGAAACATGATTGGTACATACTTGGTACATGGTGGGTTGCACTTGTTTATGGTACAGGTTGATTACAGATTGTTTGGTACAGGTTGGTGCATGGTTGATGCACTTGTTTATGGTACAGGTTGATTACAGGTTGAGGTACAGGTTAATGCATGATTAAATTTTATTGGCACATGTTTACAGTGGTATATCTCACAGTGATAGTGTGACAGGGGTTCCATCATTCTACTTTTACTTCAGGGTGGTTGGACGGGGCAAGGACATGTGGTTGTAGCCACCTTCCGGTTGTAGCTAGAGAACATAGGGGGTTGTAGCCTCCTTCTAGTTGTAGCCAGAGAATTTGGGAATTGGAGCTTCCCTCAGGTTGTAGCCTGAGAAACTAGGGGGTTGGATCCTCCTTCCAGTTGCAGCTGGAAAAAAAAGGAAGTTGGTGCTTCCAATGAATGTAATTCTTTAAGACATATAAGATAAACCATTCTGTGGTTTTCTCCCGATTTGGGTTTCCATGTAAAACACTATTGTATTGTGTATGTGTGTGATTGTTCATTCCTTATTGCTCATTATTGGATAATAATTCTACATTGACATAACACTTGGATTATTTGGAGAAAAAGGATTATAATTACGCTATTACTAATTCACCCCCCCTCTCAGTAATCCAAGACAAACAATTGGCAAGCCTTGTCCTATATTGGTTGGAGCCTCTAAGTAACTTCCATGAATTTTCTCTAAATGGTGTGGACTTGTTGTTGAGCAGTGCATTGTTCCTGGGATCGTTTCATCCTCTCAATTACTGACAGGGGCTTCAACTGCGCCTGTATTGTTTCTTCTTGTTGCTTTGCCTCCTGGAGTTGTGACTCTCGTGCCTTCAATTCATGATCCTCAGTCAGTCGCTCATAAGTCTGGGCACTGTGATCACTTAGTTGTTTACATTCCATGGTGAGGGTCTTTATTCTCTCAATTTTTATTCAAGTAGTTGCTTCTCTTTGATCTCGTATATCTTGCAGAGTGTTGGGCACTATTCGTAGCTCTAGATCTGTGATTCTCTATTGAAGTTACTGGATATCTTCCGCAAGATGTGCTAGTTGATTCTCTACTAGTTCTTCCATTTTTTTCTCTAAGACTGTCACGGAGCGAAGTGCTCTGCTGACTGATTCTCTGAATCTGAGTTGTTCTGCGAGAAAATTCTCTTTCTCTTGTTGGATTTGTGCTTTCTCCTCTTCAAAATTTGTCTGGAGAGCAACCTTCTCCTGGTGCACAACTCAGTGTTGCTCTACGACTATTGTTTGCACTTTATTTAGGGCCTCTGTGGCTTGTTCTATTTCTTCCTGTGTGCGACGAAGGCGAGATTCGATCGCATCAGCTAGTATGCAGGGTTGGGTAGTCTCATCTCCCAACTCCTGTGCTTCTGATGGTAGGGGCACAACGGATATTGCACGGCTAGATTGAAGGGCCTGTTGTACCCCTCTGAGTTCAACCTCGATTATTTCGTACATATATTCTTGCTTGGCTTCATGTTTCTGCAAGACATACTGCGAGGCATCTACTACAGTGGCAGTGATGAAGTCAAAGTCATCAACTGTGAGTATGGTTCACATCGTGGTTTTTGTTTCTCTTGACTTCTTTCGTGAGGTAGGTTTCATGGGGAAAACCTTTCTTTTCTTTGAGGGATCATCCTCATCAATAGGATCCCTAGGCGGTGTTAGTTCGCCTTGCTTGTATTGATCTTCTTTTCCATTAGTCTCTTCTCTATTTACTTCTTCATCACCTCCTCGTCCAGGTGATACTGAAGCAGTTTCATATGATGCACTGCTCAAGTTTTGTACTTCTTCAGTCTTCTTCCTTCTGTTGGTTCCAGGTGTGTCGTGTTATTCATGAGTGGCCTCCGAGATACCGATTAATTCGAGATCAAACATTTATGTAGGGTCAGTAGGGATAAGGAGGTTTGTTGGCCAGTCCTTGGTTATGTCCTTGATTTCCTCCACTGTGAGCTAATAGTATGACTGAATTTCTTCTTTATGCTCATTTGCAATCTCAGTGATATAAATGAAGTTTCAATCTGTGCAGAACTTCATGAGAGGTTTGAACTAGTATAGGGTGCTTGGCGTGATGCTAGGGAAAACTTAGATGGCCCTCTTCAACTACACTTAGTATGTATGGAATACAACGTTTGATTGCCACTATTTTCCCATATCGATCGAGTATCAGAGCGTGGTGAAATTTGTAGTGAGCGGTTCGAATGACTCAATGTACAAGAAGGTCGCACCTTCCGACATCTCCCAAGCAGTAAATGCTATGAGGATCAGAAGTCAGCTAAAGTGGAACTCATAGCCCTAATCCTGAGCTTCGTGGAAATCCAATTCCATCTTGTTAACTAAGTACTTCGCCCAGTTCATATGAAATCCCTCTACACATTTCCTGCGAGGTAAAAAATGAATCCTGTGACTTCGGTAGGTCTGTTATTTCTTACAATATTTCTTGCAATCAGTTGGTAGGCCAGGCACACTGCGCCATTATGGATGGAAGCTACCTTGTAGCCTTCCATCCTCTTTTCTACATTAGCATATGTGTCTTTTATCCTCTATGCCATTGCGCGATCTGTAGCCTTCCCTGGGTAGAAGTCATGTGGGTCGGGTCCTTGCATGATCAATCTGGTGATCCTATGGATCAATGTTGGATTGACTGTGATGTGTCTATATAGCCATAGACATATGCCATGGTAACATGAGAGAAGGATATTAACACACGCGTTAACCTCTTGGTGCCTTGCAAAGTGTAGAATATTCATCACATTCAAGAGGGTGGATTGCACAAGTTTCATAGCCCATGGCTGGGGGATTATTTTCGAGTTCTTCTCCTTCATCTTGGTCAAATACTTGCAAGGATAGAGCATACTGTACTTATTACGGTCCCCTAGGTTGAATTCGTTTAACTTCAACGTCGCGATCTTATCCTGTTGTGTTCTTATAGCACATATCCCCTTCGGGAGGTAAGGAGTAGCCATGGTGTAATCAAAGTCTCTTGGGACACTGTTACGACTCACTGCAGTAGCCAAAGGTGGGATGTAGTCAGGAAAGATGTTCAGCATTAACTCCACATTCTCCAAGTCATCTAAATGCTTGGTTCTTTTCTCTACTGTAGGTTGGGATGGTCTAGATCCACGAGTAGTCGATGGGGAGGCTTGCACTTCTTTCGTCGACAAGGTTTGAACTCCAACAGACATCACCTTCTTAGCCATAAGGTCGATTAGAACTTCTTCGATGATTTTCTCTATGGAACTGAGATCATTCGACATGCACACTTAGATAGGATAACTTAGGTGGATGAATGAGTGCCCAAAGAAATAGAACAAGTTTTGATCTCAATAAACATAGCGCGGTAGTAATGGGTTGGCCTGGATATAATTCGCAAAAGTGTTCTCGGTGCAATGGTTGATGGAATAAGTAGACACGAGGTAACGAATCTCTCCAACGGACGAGAGGCCTTCATCAATGTGGTTATTTCCATTGCGGGGTGGTCCCAATGGTCTGATGGCAAGCTTTCAGGCCATAACTATTGTCTAACCATTTGGGGTGTCGGGTTAATGCTTATAATGCTCTCAACGGCTATATTGCTTCGTCATGGCGAAGTGTTAGGTTGCATTGTTCTGGTATCCCGACGAAGTTCCAGTTTTGCAAAACTTCCTTCTGCGATGTCCCTTCTGGAACCTTCTTCCACTTTTCTATCTTTTCTCTCTTCTTATTGAGCTTTCTAGCCTTCTTCCATGTAATATTTATCTTGGTATTCCTCTTTCCATTCTGATTCTTATCTCCCTTTATCATAGTAACTTTGTGTTGTTGATGGTCTTTCAAGGCCAATACTTCTTCTCTATATGGGGTAGGTTTTTGTTCTCTTCTGTGAGTCTTCTTGTGTTTTTTCAACTTCAACATCCAAGTTTCTGGTTCTAAATAGCTTCGATTTGTTCTCATGTTTTTCAATAAAGTGTGCTATCCTCCTAGTCATGAAATCTTATAATTCTTGCTTATTTTGTTCTAATACTTCCTCTTCTTTTCTTCTAGCATGATCTTTCTCAATCCAAGTTTTTCCTAGTAATATAGAAAATGGGGCGTGGTTCTCAATAAATTTAACAACCTCAAAATATTATTTTGTCGAAGTTCCATAAGCACTCATAGATATCTGGGTGAGTCTTCCACATAGGGTTATCATCTTTCCTATGAATAATCATATTGCTCCTAATGAAGGGATCATAGCAGGATTTCCTAAAATTTCCCAAGTCCTTTCTGTCATGATATCCACCTCTGTTTCTTCATCTAGAACATAGTCAATGTCAAAGTCTCCTATTCTTGTTTCTATGCACTTTTTTTCTTTGAATCTCTCTCATAAGTTGATATTTTTGTGATCATTCAGGGTTTCTTTCATTTGTAGCAATACATTCTCTGATTCTTTCTTGGGTTCTGCCATGGTCTTAGTTTCTTGATTTTTCTCAGGGTTTTCTTGTCTCATATTCATTCTTTCAACCTTAGCAATCATTCTAGGTAAATCCAAAACTTCATGGTCCATAGCTTGACAACAAAGACAACTAGGTATTCTACCAGGGCATTCCTTAGCAAGATGTCCCGGTCTTCTGCAATTATAACAAATGATTAATCATTTTTTTCTTTGAAATGATCCCCAACCTTTCATGTATTGCGCACTAGGGTCATAGTAGCTAACCTGCAAAAAATTCTTTCTACGATCCTGCATCCATTTGTTAGTCCAAACATTATTTCTATGCATAGGAATAACATATCTTTCATTATTTCTATTAGATCTACTCATATCAAACCTTCTTTCATCTAGTTGTGCCCTACTTTTCAAACTATGACAAAATTTATCAAACATACCTAGATGCATTCTTTTGAAATAAAAATTTCCACTTATCTTACATTTTCAATCAAAACATTTCACCRTTCTTACCTTTAAAAAAGCACAAAGCTTCAATATCTTACCTCTTTTCTTCAAATCTGACTTTTCTTTTTAGCGCAGATCTTTGCAGGTCAAGTAGAATACTACACATTAAAGCAACAGATCTATGCATAGAGATTTATTTTCTTTAGTTCCTTGCAATCACAATTTCATGCCCCGACAACTCAACCATTTGTTGACACAGGGGAATACTGAGGGTTCAACGCTCAAGAGAACAACAATAAAACCCTAACTATCGGCCCTTTCAGCAACACCTGCGAAGCAGATGAAGTCTCACCCGAGGTAGAGGCAGGGGTGGTTGCAGGACTCCATTGTTTGCAACCTTAGCTGGGACACTGATTTGTGATTACAAAACCTTTACAGAGCACTTAACAGTTACAGTTCATCAGTATTTAACTAGTATCTACTTCGCAGATAAAACCTTAATTACAGAGCATCGCAGTATTCACACAGATTCAATATATTCAAGAACTAAAAGCACATCAACCTAGATTAGATCTAGCATTCATTCACATTATTCAGCGTTAAGATATCATATTAGATTCTTCTAAGAATATATCAGTGCACTAAGCATTTAATCACATAAACAAGAGAACAACCATAAAGCACAAAGAAACCACAAGACAAGATATACGTGGTTCAACCTAGCCTGGGGCTACGTCGACCAACTCTTCTTATTTTTTATTATCTTCTATCAATCTTCTACATACACAGAGCCACAAGATCCTACTTCGCATAGGAAAAGATATCCACGTGCACCTCACCAGATCTTCCTTCCCCGAGTTACATTACAGCACAAAACTTCTACTCAATCTCTTATAGTCACTTGCAATTAGCCTTGCAAGTCTCACACAATATGCATAGAGCATATACAACTATCACTTGCACTTAGCACCTCATCACACATATGCCTATATCGTCTTATACACACCTCCTTGTTACATCGCCTAGACATCTATTTATATATTACAAAAAGGTCCTAAACATGGGTAAACCCATGGGCTGACATTTCCATACCTGTTACATAGCCCAAAACCCAAAAATCCCTAAAAATGGGGTCGAGATTCCACGATCTCCACTTCGACTTGCGCTCCACCTTCGATAGCCTGTCGAAGTCCCAAAAGTAGGTCAAACATGACAAAGGATCCTCAAAACTTGGTAGAGGGCCAATAACTCTTCTTTGTCCCACATCATCGGTCAAACTTTACCGTTTCATCTTACAGTTGAGTATCGCGTCATGCAATTCCAACCAGTCCAGACTAATCACTATGTCATAATATCCTAAGATCGTGACATATAGGTTTTCTTTCGTTACAAAATATCTGAAGTTAATGTGACAGTCCATAACCTTTCCTCCAACCTTTTGTTTGGAAGCCAATGCCATTTCTACGTATATAAACTCATCTTGCTCAACTGCCTTTACCTTAGTTCTTTTTAGCATTACACCAAAAATAAATCTCTATGTAGCACCTCAATCTATCAAAATACTAAAAGTTTGGTCGGCTATTGAACCTAACATCTTGAGCACAGTGGATTGGTGCTCGGCCTGGCGGTTATTCACTGTTACATGAATACTATGTGAATTGCCCAAATCTCCAATTGTAGTGTATCATGCTGACCTGGATGCTCTGCCTCTCTCAACCGGACAGTCTCGCTGGTAATTTCCAACATCCAATCTTCAGTCCAATACTCCTGGTCCCTGAAGTAGAAGCTACTGGCCTACCAACCTGAGATCCTGGTTTGTTTTGTTGAATAGGCCTAAACTACTGTTGATGTGGGAGATGTTGCTACTGATGTTGTGGTCCTCTATAGGGAGTCCACTACTAAGGAGTCAATCGTTGTGAACATGGATCCTCTAGACATATATCTATACCTTGATGTATGTATGACTGGTGTCTAATGTTGTTGCACTCCATATGTCGTTTTTCTAGTCGGCCTTGCAGGAGCCCTACCCTGACCCCCGCTAGTCATCTCTTCCTCAGCTATGAGGGCCTTCCGGACTACATCGTGCAATGTTTGAGGCATTAGGATCCTCACCTTCACACGAATGTTGAAGTTAAGGCCGAATAAAAACTTGTTGACCTTTATCTTTTCTGTGTTAATATGTGGAGCATACCTAAGTAGCTCCATGAATCATGCCTCATACTCTGGCACCATACAACCACCTTGTCGCAAGGTGTTGAACTCATTGAGCTGGTGCTTGATGAATTCCTCAGACAAATACCTCTCCCGGAACCGTTCCTCAAACAATTTCCATGACATGTCTTCGACGACCATGTTTAGTTGAGGTAGGATTTTCTTCCACCATATAAGAGCACTCCCCTTCAACTGAAAGACCTCCATGTGGAATTTCATGTTGGAGGTGTAGTCACAAAGTCCAAACAACATCGTCATGTTCTACAAACATGCCCCGGCATGGCACCCATGAACTCAGGAAAAATCATCTTCTCGAGTTCTCTATTAATTCTACCACTACCAGCTGAAGTGCACTCTGAACCCTCAATGTGTATAGGCGCCTTGGCCTCATGTCTATCTAGTCGGTTAATCAAGGCCTCTGACAACCTCTCAAAGGACCTGATAAAGCCAACCACATGCCCCACAACAACCTCCTCCTACCCAATGACTTGTTCTTCTACTTGGGGGTTAACCCCTCTGGCATGGATGCTACTGGAGGCGTCACACCTCCTCCCCTAACACCGGGTCTTCTACCTCCACAACGTCTTCTAACCATGATTACCAGCATGGACAAATTTAAATTTTAATTAGCGATAAGTTATGAATCAGGTGTTTAATATAGTGGAAGGCATAATGATCCTAAGTCACAGGGTTGAACCCTTTATGATACCATATGTAACGTCCCCTTGATTACGACAATGAATAGTGAGGTGCAAAAGGTAAAAAAAAAAAATTGCATTAGGATATTAGAATTGTCTAAACATAATTAATAGCATTGCAAGTGACATATCATCATAACTAATATCAACACCTAATCAAAGCATTAACATATCAATAGTTTTGCATAATCAATACATCATCATAATAAACAATGACACAAATCAACACATCACGATCAACTCAAGAAAAATGCTAATAATTGATCAACCATGTCACTGAATATTAAAAGAACTACCCTCCCAACCTACCCTGCAAGGTTAGGACCTCCACACACATAGGCAATGCTCAAGTTTGGGATTCATCCGATTGATTTTGACCATTTAAGGTCTCAAGACTAGCAATTGTTCTAAGGAACAAGGAGGTATCTAAGTCCCTTAATCAATCAAAACTCAAAACTCCAGACTAGATTATCAGTCATACATAAAAATTATTTGATGGCGCAAGAGTAATCTAATTACTCAATCAATCATACATCAACATTATTTTAATTGCGCAAGAGTAATCTAGTTACTAAATCAATCATACTTCAACATAATTTCATGGTGCAAGAGTAATCTAATTACTATATCAATCATACATCAACATTATTTTCATGGCACAAGAGTAATCTAATTACTCAATCGATCATACATCAACATTATTTTAATGGCACCAAAGTAATCTAACTACGCAATGAATCATACATCGATATCACCTTAAAATTAGATGAAAATAGAACAAAATAGTTTCTCTTAGAAAATAAATATATAAATGCATATACCATTTCAAATGGAAAGGAATTGGGGGTGTTCATTATTAATGGCTTGGTTGAAGTCTTTCAATGATTATGCAATCTTGACTGTCACTAACAATATTACATAGATGACTAGGATACATGAATCTCATTCAATTAAAATAATCAATTCTAGAGTTCATGCTTACTAACTTATGCAGATTGATGAGTTGGTTATCAAGGAGTGGTGGGTTATATTTACTTACTTTTATATTCAAAGGTATGGATCTATTTCCTAGCACAAAAGTTTGAAGCCTCTGACTTTTTTGTTAAAAATAAAATCCTTAATAGGGATCCATTAAATACATGCATATTTGATAGTCGGGATATTTGAGAACATAGGTCAAATGATTTTGTAAGTTATTGTAGGGATCATGAAGAATTCATTCACTACTATTTATACTTTGAGAAAAAATGAGTTGCGGAGAGAAAGACATTGCACATTGTATGATGAAATATAATTACAAATTTAATGGGGTTTTTCGAGCATAAGCATGTAATTGTGCAATATATTGGATTAACCAGAGTCCCACCAAAGTTGCTTGGAACAAAACCCTAGAATATTCTTGGAGAGGATGCAAGCCAATAATGTCACCTTTTTCATGTTTAGGAGTGTGTATGCAACCAAGGAACAATGTAATTCAAAATTTGTTGATAGAGGGTGCTTGTTAGCGATTTGAGCAAATCACAGGAAGAAAACCTCTAAAGGTGGGTTGCTACAAGAGATAGTTCATTAAGGTCGCAAGGGGAGATTATCTGAAGGTGGTTCGCTTCAAGAGAGGTATGTTTAATCGCCGGAAGAAAAAAAAATGCAGGAAGGAATATCTCTGCATGAAATTTTGCTATAGGATATTCGCTAAAGGGGATGCACATTCAATCGTTGGAGAAAACACAATTTCTAGAAGAACGTGCTACAGGAAATTCACCAATGGTCATTTAAGTAATTTTTTGATGGTGAAGAGCAGACATCTAAATGATTTGCAAGGGCGAAGGAATTTTCGATGAATGTCATTTAAATAAATTCGTGAAGGAGAAGAGAAAACATCTAAATGATTTCCAAGAGCCAAGGAATTGCATTGACTGTCATTTAAATAAATTTGTGAAGGAGAAGAGAAGACATATAAACGTTATGCAAGAGCCAAGGAATTTCTCTGACTGTCATTTGAACAAATTTGTGAAGGCGGAGAGAATATCACATCTAAACGATTTGCAAGAGCCAAGGAATTTCACTGACTGTCATTTAAATAAATTCGTGAAGGCGAAGAGAAGAAATCTGAACGATTTGCAAGAGCCAAGGAATTTCGATCATTGTCATTTAAATAAATTCGTGAAGGTGAAAAGAAGACATCTAAATGATTTGCAAGAGCCAAGGAATTTCATTGATTGTCATCTAAATAAATTCTTGAAGGAGAAGAGAAGACATATAAACTATTTGCAAGAGCCAAGTAATTTCATTGACTATCATTTAAATAAATTCGTGAAGGTGAAGAGAAAACATCTAAACGATTTGCAAGAGATAAGGAATTTCATTGACTTCCATTTAAATAAATTCATGAAGGTGAAGAGAAGACATCTAAACGATTTTCAAGAGCCAAGGAATCTCAATACTTCATCCTCTCAGAGACACATCGATTTGATCTAGGATAGCTAGCGTGAACTTAATCCAAAAAATACAAAATTCCAATGCTTAGTTGTGAAATGTAAATGGAATTATTATTCAGAATACAAAATTCCAATGCTTAGTTGAGAATGTAAATGGCACTACTATCTAGAAAATGAAAAAATACAATGCTTAGTTGAGAATGTAAACAACATTAATATCCAGAAAATACAAAATTACAATGTTTCTTATTCAAAAACCCATCAAGGATTTACCAAATCAATGTCAGGAACAAAATGGTGGTTTATGACAATATTTTCGGGCAATGAACATGAAATCTAACTAATTAAAATTTTAACTCAAATAAGAATATTGTAACCGTAGTGGACGAAGAGTCGAAGATATTCTTCAACAATTGTGATCCTTCTGTCCTCCCTCTTGTTAACCGTAGAGACTTCATCGATACCTCCCAGCCAACGATAGGGGTACTCTTCTTGCCCTTTATCCCCCTGAGCCGCAAAGTGGATACACACACAAAACCAAAAATCCTCTAGCTGCAAGATTGCCTCACAAGTTAGAGCCATCACTCTCTCTCAAGATGGGTATCCCAACTCTCACAAGTAAAATGAGTCAAACATTTCGGCAGCATAACCTTACCAATAACCAGTATCCTCCCCTTTCCCATATTAACCCTTTTCTTTATAGGAATTCTCTCATTGGCACATGCCCCTTTCACAATTAATTTTCTTTTTAATTAAATAAATTAGAATTTATTCCCCCCTTACACTTGTCACCCTCTCCCCAAGTTGCACAAGTAATTCCATATTTTGTTTTAATTAATAGTCTATTTCCCTCACATTTCCCAAATGCGCTCCTTAAATCACTCCAAGTTGTCGTTTTATTCCCCATATTCTCAATTAATGATTGACGCCTTACTAAATCTGAGTTGAGTTAAAATTGGAGTCTTCTTCTATTTAGACTAGTGTTAACTAGACTCTAGATACCACTCTATTCATACACAATTTCTTTCATGCTTTCTTCCTTTCTTATCTTAATTTCCAAATTGGTATTTTCTTGCACACATGTGTATTATATTAATTTTTTAGACTTATTTGATTTTTCTTAATTTCTTAAATTGATTTACCTCATTCCTATTTTGATCTAGTTAATAATTCAGTTTAATCTCCTTACAATAACATATACTTAGGCTTAATTTTTTAATAGCTTAGACTCTCACTTGGGATTTACAATTAATAATTTCAATCCTTAATTAATTAATTGAATCGGCAATACTTAAATATTTTACAAGGTTTAATTATTCGCTCAAGGTTTTCTAACCACCTAGATTCATTGAATCAAGTGTTATTTATGCGACATGCCCTTCAAGACACAACTTTGTGCTCCAAGGGTGTCACTCACCTTTTGACTAGTTTTGGTAGTCGTCCAACCCTTGGAGTCAGCACTCCATTTGGGCAACATTGTGAGAGACTAAGGGATTCTAAGGAATAAGGACCCCACTTTATTGCACGCCCCTTAGAATCTTTTTGAGTGACTATCTAAGTCTTCCCTCACGACATCGTGGACCTCTCGAACTAGGTAATCATTAACCTACAATTCTAGTAACGGCGTGAGTGCTAGTAGGCTGTGATAGAGACGTTGCCACACCTCTCCCTCAATATCTGGCTTATGTGCATGGCCCCTTTACTCCTTATGTGATTCATATTAGCAAGCATTCGTCACCCTGCATCCATCAACTAAACATTGTCAATAATCCTTATACAAAATCATACTATAATCGATTATATGTCACATATGCATAAATGAAATACTCAAACCAATACAATCCATTCCTTGACTGAATCCATTCCCTGAGTCAATACATATATATCAAATAACATTAAATCACAACCATCAACATCATCATAAAAATCCATAAGAGAAACAAATAACCATGTACTATAACTAGATCACTTGCACGCAAGTGTCCTCAAAGAATAATTCGATAACATGTGCTCGCAAGAGCAGGATGTTACAATCACCAAATAACTAAATCCTACCCTGGAAGTTGAAGTTAGTATAGTTTCAGGAGTAGCACAATAATTTTACATGTCCATAGTGTCATTTGTACCAATCCGTGCAATAAACAATGCGTTGAAAGAGTTTCATGTGGGGAAAGAATCAATTGAAGTATTTTGGATAACTAAATACAATATTATTCAAGCACTAGTTCTCATATTTTTCAATTTGCAAAATCCCTTTGAAGTGGACACAAGTGTAGGTGGGATACTATGGGATTAATCTTAATGCAAGGATGTAAGCTATTTTTTTATCATGGTGAATTTTTTCATGCATAAGTCTTCAACTACCCCACATTTGACAAGCAACTCCATGCTTTACAATCATAAGCATGAAAGAAATCAAGATGATAAAGTCATCTACATTCAACATTTTTATCAGAGAGAAATGCATACTTCCACCAGTAATTCCCCTTTTGAAACTTGTTTTATATGTTTCTACCTTCATCTTTACATTTGCTATATATATAACATGGACAAAGATGGAAGATGTAATCAAAGAAGCACAAAAAAACTAAAAAGTCATCGACGACATCAAGGAAACCCATTTGCAAGTTTAGGACACAGTAATTAAATCAAATGAGAAGTACAATGTTGGGCATGACCAACACAAAATTGAAAATGTATTTAAGGTAGGAGGTCGACTTTATTTACACCTAAATCAAGAAATGTTTTGGTGACTGAATAATAAGTACACGCTCTATGATATTTTCCTTTCAAAGTGTTGGAACATGTAGGAAATGATGCATATAGACTTAGTCTACATCCATACATGTGCACTTACTCCGTAGTGAATATTCAAATCCAAAACTCTACCAGTCATTCATGCATGATGATGAAAATGGGGAGCATGTCTTACCTACCATAGAGGACATAGAATTGGAATGTCATTCAAAGTTATCTAAAGATAAAAAAATTCAAAAGAAATTGATAATAACTAGATGGAGGAAACATGGAATCTATAGGTTGGGTTAACAGATGATAGATTATAATAAAGAAAAAGTGGTACTCTAGGGAGAAGGTTGAGAAAAATGTTCATCATCTCCTTTAGTAAAATATTTTGTGTACCAAGATATTCCCAAGGTAGGGAGGTATGATTTGAAATGGATCACTAAATAAATTTTCAACTATTTTGGTGGACTATTCTACTAATTGATGGAATGAAACATTGAACAAAATAATTAAAAATTGCATAATTTAGGGATCCTTATGGGATAAAATTGATTGGGAAAAACTGAATCTCCAAACTGTCTTAAATATCGCACACCACACCACACCAAATTGAAATAAAATGAACATGTGTGCTTAAAAGAGTATTTGGAAAGCTTGTGAATCTATCAAATCTAATCTTTAGTAGAAAAGTGACATGAAAAAAAAATATTTTTTTTAATGAGAATTGCATTTGATAATCACATTTTTTGTTATGTAATAGTAAAACAATAACAAAAATGTTCCAGTTCACAAAATCTCCATGTTGATGAGGCATAAAAAAATTTAAGAATATATTTGACACTCAAATCCGAGATTACAAAGTATCGCTGCAATTAAAAAGAACAATTTCAATAATCATGTCTAAGACTAAAAGTTCTCACCAAAGTCAAAAGAAGAATTTCAATTACCTAAATAAGATAAACTAATTCTGAGGCATATCAAGAGCTTCCTACACAAATGAAATAAATTAATTATGGATCATATCAAACACTTAATGCTTCATAATTTCTTCATTATCACCATGTTGAAAGGTGGAGATACTAGATATGAAACTATACTAACTTAATGCTTCATAATGTCTTCATTATCACCATGTTGGAAGGTGGAAATACTAAATATGAAACTATAGTAAGCCTTCAAGACATACAATCATGTTGATTGCTATAAATGATGGTGTACATCAAACTTAATAAACCATAAAGACTCAATTGGAAATATAGCCTCATAACCATCTAAAATATTGGTCCCAGCAGGATTAGCCTTAAATTATAATCAACTCTTTAGAGTGGCCCACCTAAAATTCCTCCAGTGTGAAAAAATGGAAACTATAAAGCATCTTTTGTAACTTTAAGATTTTTCAATGTTAAGCTCAAATTGGGTTTCTAAGTTTTACATGGAGCTTCTCCCGTGGACCAAATCCACTCAATTATGTTTAATACATAATGATATATTATTAATAAGGTACAATTGTTTTTTGAAAGTGGATGACAAAATATTATTTAAGAAAATTTAACATAATAAATACTTTACATTAAATTTAACATATACTTTGTACCTTATATAAAAGCCTCTTAATATATGTCAGTTTTTATTTGCAATTTACATGTCAAATTCAAACGATTAAAATTAAGATCAAATACGTATACATGAACATAATTTACAGATAATCATGATATAATTTGAGAAGCCTCTTCAAATTTTACTCATATATATTTTTCAAAACTTTTCTATTAAGATTATTTAGGAAACATTTTGCTTAATATAAATATAAATAGTGGATCCATGTTAAACAATGCACACGTGGCATGAATGAAAAAATAGTTGTTATTTTTTTTTTTTTATGAAAATAGATAATATGTATTCAAATAAAATTTGGTTTAATTGACATTTAGAAATGTAATAAATTACTTGGTTTTTTTTAGAATTTTGTTTTTGTGTTTGAAAAGCTTTAAGAGGAATGTTCCTAGATCACCATAATTTTGATAAGTTAAAAGGTTAGGAAGGTTTATACTATAACAAATATTTTGAAAACTTGATTTAATGTGTGTTTACATAGAACGTTTTAAAACAAAATGATTTTCATATTGAACCCCCATAGTGTCACAAAGATGAAAAATTCTTTCAACCTATTAGCACAAGATTGGTTTATGCCTCAACTTTGCATAAATCCTTCATTATTCATTTTGGCAAATAAATACAATTGTTATGGGATATTTTATTTATTTTGGGGAAAATTGAAATTATACTAGGTTATGCCCAATATCCAAGTTTCTAGCATCAAAATCACTCATGGATTTGCGCTACCCAATCGCACATAGACACACAGGGGGGAGCTACCTAAATTCTGGCAGAAAACAAATTGTCCAGAGTTATTTTATGAGTTTTGAGTCACTAACTTGAAACTTGGATTATGAACAATTGAGAAGGTGTTTTTGAAAACTAGAGGAGGTTTTTGTTCATAACATTCCAAGTAATAAAAAACTCTCTCAGTTTTTCAAAATGTGGTATGGTTTGAGAGATATTAAACATAGAAGTGGTGCTACCAACTGTTTTACAACAATGCTACATAATTTCTTGTAGCGGTCACGGGTTTGGTATTCGCCTTGTTGGGAGGTTCCCACCTGTACAAGAGGATTCGAATGGATTATCAAGGATCATTTAGATGTCAAGGGACACTTTCACGTAATATTTACCTCCATCAAAGACCTCATGCATGAGGTGGAAACATTTTATTAATAACTTCCAACAAATTCCTGAAAATTAGCAGTTTGTTGGATTTTTGTCTCTTTGATTGTTGCCACCTATCTCCAAGGTTTAGAATCCAATGGAGGAGATGGGATTAGACCTCCTAAGGTTATGAGGATTCTATTTTCTATTTAATGAAGGAAATATCTCTTGGAGTGGGGATTCATGAGTCAAGAGAGGCTAGAGAGAGTAGGAGCAGAAAATTTTCCTATGTCTATTCATTTGTTAGCCTGTGCGCATTTTATGATTGTAAGAATTACTGTCATTGGAGACTCATGCGAGCTATGATTTCATATTGTAACTCTTCTGTTTATATTTCTTCTTATTTGAATATATTGCAGATTTGAGGATCAAAGGATGTCAATGATTTATGGATACCTAAGTAGCAAATGATCTGTTGTATTTTTCCCATCATTGATTGTTTATATTCAAGTAATTGTTGATTCATTGAATTGAAAGGATCTATGTTTAGTGAACATTCTACCTTATGTTTTCCTTCTTCATTCTTCCACTTATCAGCATATAATCTTGTTTTTTGTTGAGCAACTTTTGTGCCTTCGTTGAGTAGGATGTTTGTGACTCCATTTCCCATTGGTGTAGCCTACTAATCTACAGTTTGCAGCCCTCTCTCTTTCTTTATTCATCTTGTTGATCCACCTATTCAAAACCAAAATTATCTTTTACATTTTGATGGGTGTTGAGCTTACACTTTAACAGTCAAAGTGTGACTTTCAGTGCTAACATTTTTGGCGTCATTGTCAGGGATGGATTTGAGCAGATTGAAAATATTCATGGGAAGAACAACATTGCACAGCTCTAGATTTAGATGGTGACTGAAGTTGGACACCTTGAAGACTGCACATTCACCATGGTGACTCCATTGTTCAGAATTTGTTGGTGACTCCATTGGGGATGAGACAAATTAAATGGCTATGAAGGCTATCCTGGCTAGGAGGTTTACCCCACTCAATTGCTTAGCCATAGATGGTTATCCACATCATGTGCCTCAAATTGATGAATGGCAAGATATGCTAGCCATATTTTATGAAGGTGAGGATGACAACCCTTTTGAGCATGTTCATGAATTTCATGCTTTGATGCAACAACTTGACATCCATCATGAAGATATATTGATGAAAATTTTCATGTATCCATTGGAAGGTGATGCAAGGAAATGGTATAGAACACTCCATGCTTCTAGTATTTCCTCTTTGAAGGACTTTCATGATGTTTGTTATTCTCATTGCAAGATAATTTATCCAACTGAAAGACTTTTTGAGAATTGTTGTGAGGGGTATGCATCATATATTCAGGATTCAACAAGTGATTCCTCTAGCAGTGATGATGAAGGAGATGATTGTAGAGAGCATGACTTAAATGATGAGTTTCATAATGTTTTTCCTAAATTTGAAGAACGAATGCATCATTCATGTCAAAATATATGTCCCCAAGAGAAAGATCAATATGGACAAACCATCATTTCCCTTTCTCCTCCTTTTCTCGATTCTTTAAGTCAAGAGGTCATCTTAGGTTCAGATTTATTTCATCATGAGAAAAGTGTTGTAGCTTGCCATGAATGAATTCATATCTTATCAGTTGTTGTCGTAATCCCTCCTATTGTTAATGAACTAGTGTGCCATGATTTTCCAAGCTTTGATGACTATGAGGATGTTTTCACTGAACAACCAGTTATCCCAGCTATTGTACTATTCTCCTCAGCCATTAATAGTCAAATGGTCATTGATTCACCTTTGTATGATGACTACGAAGATGATTTCCATGAACAGTCTGTTGAAGACCTTATATAAGAGAAGTACCCTCCACATCAAAGCAACAATAGCTTGTTTCAACCCTCATGTCATATTTTTGTTGCTGAAAAAAGAAGAAAAAGATGATAATCTAATTTTAGTGGGTGAAAAACTGAGAAATTGGGACCATAAGCCAAGCTATGATTAATATCCCTCACAATCAAAAGATAAGACAGAAGAATGTAGTTTCCCAAACACTTCTAATTGTGATGAACTTCCATATCAACCCCATATTCCTCTTGAAGACACAATCTCAGTTTCATCAAGCAACCAAGATCAAATGCCATGTGATCAGATGAGAAAGGTTGAAATTAAAGAAAGACAAGCATCACTAATCAATACTTTCCTAATACACCTCATGACCAGGAGTGGACCAAGGCCATATGCATTGAGGATGAATAAAAAAATCAGAAAGCCATACAACAACCAATCACAGTGAAGTAAGGACCTAATGCAATACTTTTCCTTTTTACACAAAGCAATGTCGTGGAGGAAAGTATTGATTATGTTTTTCAGGATCCATTTGTAGTCTGTCTGCAAGCAGAAAGTGGGCCTAGGCTCATTGATTTCTTCAATGGAAAGTGTATTTCCAAATGTTTCTTTGACATTCCTTAAAATAAGAATTATCTCTGGTGCTTAAAGAAGCACATTTCAAAGCTTCAAACAGTTGAAAAAATGATGAAATGGCTTCATTGGTTGTTTCATGTAACTTGAATGCTTCATTTTCCCAATAATTAGAGTAGGTATATGTAATAATCTTGTTGAAGAAGTATCATTTTCATCATTTTTGTCAGTTTCAGTTTTCATTTGCATTTAGTTTCAGTTGAAGGTCACAGATCAAAGAAGATTGTAGAGGTTAAAGGTTGGGAGCATCCCTAGGATAAGGCACTGAAACTACAAAAGTTCTTAGAGCCTCATAGGGAGGAATCTATCCCCCATGGAGCCTATGTTATCACAAGATTGGTTTATGCCTCAGCTTTGCATAAATCCTTCATTATTCATTTTGGCAAATGAATACAATTGTTGTGAGATATTTTATTTATTTTGAGAAAAATTGAAATTATATTGGGTTATGCCCAATATCCAAGTTCAAGATCAAAAATCACTCACGGATTTATGCTACCCAATCGCACGCAGACACACAGATGGGCACTACTTAAATTCTCTACCTAAATTCTGGCAGAAAACGAATTGTGCAGAGTTATTTTACCATTTTTGAGTCACTAACTTGAAACTTGGATTATGAACAATTGAGAAAGTATTTTTGAAAACTAGAAGAGAGTTTTGTTCATAACATTCCAATTAACAAAAACCTCTCCCAGGTTTTCAAAATGTGGTATGGTTTGAGAGATATTAAACATAGAAGTGGCGCTACCAACTATTTTACAGCGACGCTACCTAATTTCCTATAGCGGTCACGGTTTTGGTATTCGCCTTGTTGGGAGGTTGCCACCTATCAACGATGATTCGAATGGATTCTCAAGGATCAGTTATATGTTAAGGGGCACTTCCACCTAATATTTATCTCCATCAAAGGTCTCATGCATGAGGTGGAAACATTTTATTAATGACTTCCAACAAAGTCCTGAAAATTAGCAGTTTGTTGGATTTTTGTCTCTTTGATTGTTGCCACCTATCTCCAAGGTTTAGAATCCAATGGAGGATATGGTATTTGACCTCCTAAGGTTATGAGTATTATATTTCCTATTTAAGGAAGGAAAGATCTCTTGGAGTGGGGATTCATTAGCCGAGAGAGGCTAGAGAGAGTAGGAGCAGGCAGTTTTCCTGTGCGTGTTCAATTGTAAGCCTTTGGGAATTTTATGATTGTAGGCATTACTGTTATTGGAGACTCATGAGAGCTGTGATTTTAGATTGTAACTCTTCTATTTATATTTCTTCTTATTTCAATATATTGCAGATTTGAGGATCAAAGGCTGACAATGATTTATGGATCCCTAAGCAGCAGATGATCTGTTGTATTTTTCCCATCAGTCATTGTTTATATTCAAGTATTTGTTGATTCATTGAATTGAGAGGATATTTGTTTAGTGAACATTCTACTTTATATTTTCCTACTTGATTCTTCCACTTATCAACATATAATCTTGTTTTCCGTTGATCGGCTTTTCTGCCTTTGATGAGTAGGGTGTTTGTGACTCCATTTCCCATTGGTGTAGCCTACTGATCTATAGTTTGTAGCCCTCTCTCTTTCTTTATCCATCTTGTTGATCCACCTATTCAAAACCAAAATTATATTTTACATTCTGATGGGTGTTGAGCTTACACTTTAGTAGTCCAAGTGTGACTTTTAGTGCTAACACAACCCATGACATTTTTGGAATTGTCAAATGTCTTGTTTCAGTATGGAGGTCATGGGAGCTTGTTCTTATTTTAGAAATTTTAATTTTTCTTTTCTGCTAGTCAAAGAAACAAGATATTTTTCATCTTATAAATTAGGGTTTATCAYCTCCTTATAACATCTTAATTTTCTTTTATCCTCTAATTMTTTATAATGCCATAATTTCTCCTTCAATTTAGATGTAATAATATTTTTAATATTATCATTACTAYTTATAGTGACCTCTTCATTTAGTCCCCAATGATTTTTCCAAGACTTGGCATATTTATGCCATCATGCTTCAACCATTGGTGGTTTTGACTAAAGTTTGAAGCAAGCTTGGGAAGCCTATTTTATTCCATGTTGTTTATTTTATTCTTGTAAATTAGGTACCTATTCATAAGTGTGCTCTCAATGGGGGAAATACTCACTTCTATGAGGAGGATAAGATAGGGTGTATTATCTTTAATTTTGAGATTATAAGTTATAGAACATTTTTGGATTTGTTATTTTTGTTTTAAAGTTGTTTTCAAGTCCACAATAAGCTTCCATTTATCCTTTTCACAATTCTATAGTTCCAATTAAGCTTGTGATGAAGATTAATTTTGAGATATTTGTATGAAGTCACTTCCTCCATGTAGTTGTTTTCATACACAAAATTAACATAAGTGATATTTTTGGATTTAATTTTCATAATCTTTGTTTTAAGAGTGTTGAAAGTCATGCCTGTGCTAGAGAAAAAATTCTTGAGGATATTTATTTTCTTTTCGAGAACATAGGCACTCCTTTCGATAAGAACAATATCATTGGAATAAAGAATAATGATGATGATTGTACCGATGGGAGTCACCGCTACACAACCTACTTCTTCCAAACAACCTTCCAAATTGCCAATGTATATTCCAAAAAGGGTAGGCAACATTACCCAACCATTTTTAACTTTTATATTACAATTAATTTCTTCCAACTAGCTCTCAATTTTCTTGGATTTGGAAATAAAGTTCTCCTACAACCTTACCATAACAGTTGTCAACTACAAAGGAACTTTTATCTCTTTTAACCTATTCAAAATTTTAGTCATATGTATTGTGTCAAAATCTTTTCTAAAGTCAATGAAACAACATAAGGGATTGATTTTACTATCCTGAATGATAGCTCTGAAATCTGGCCTAAGGGAGCTAGTCATAATGGTCTGATAATTACACAGATTATTTTATTGCCTAATTTAAAAATAGGTACAATGAGGTTTTGAGTCCAATATTTATGCAATCCCTTCTTGACTACTAAATTGGAAAACTTGTGGATGTTCTTATACACCCTCTAATTTTTAGTATTTCATCTTGGTCACCTTTGATGTCCTTGTATTTCCTTTTTGTGAGATTATTGACCCCAAACTCTATGTCATCTATTAAAAAACATATTTCTCTATGGATTCATAAAGATTTTTATTGATTTCTTTAGTTTTACCAATTAGAATTTTCCTCCAAAATTTCTTAGGATCTAGCTTTGATATGTGCAAAAACTTCTCTTTCTTTTTATTTATATAGTGCATTTTCCTTTTAATTAGGAATTTATGCCTATTTATATTTTCCTATTTTAAGGACATGTTAAAACCATTCTTAATGGATCTTCTAGCAATCTTACTCTCTTTATCATACCAAGGGTTATTTTTCTTTTTACACAACACCTTGATAGAAAACTTGTCAATAAAAATAGAGGAGATTGTCATAAAATTATGATAAAGACCTTCAATATTGTCCTTATTTTGTAATAAATTTAATTCATTATTTAAATCCTTTAAAACATTATCATCTTTATTTTTCTCCAAAATCAATTATTTTTTGTTATCCTAATTAACTTTTATATTTAAAGTTAAGGATAAAAATTTATTATTAATATTATTTAATAGTTCAAAATTTACAATTTGCTCATATAAGAAAATATCACATAACCTAAGAGAAACCCATGATCACAACTCAACGATTTAATTTCAGCCCCTTCATTAAAGGATTACAAACTATTAAATCTCGAGAAGTACAAATATATCTTTTATCTTGAGACTATAGTTGTTGTTTTAACATTAAATTCATAACCTTCAATTAAACATGTGGACGTGCAATGAGTGTGAACCCAAAACATATGTGGACGTGCTCAATTTGAACGTTTCTTACATTAAAACCCCATATTACTTCAACGCTGCCTAGGTGCGTTTTGCACATGCTGAGCACTTTCTTTCCAATTTTCAATGGAATGCCAATAAAATATCTCAAACAAGTCTGTCTTGCATGTAAGAAAACGCGTATGTGCAGATAGTCAACATGTGTTGCCTTTGATGGGAATTTGGCGTCTAGTACACCGACTCCCAGGCTTATTTGGTGATAATACCCCGCCAAATGTGAGTAGAGCTCCTGCCCCACCATTATATACCCAATAATTTGTGCGTTGAGGGCTGGGTGGATTGGCTATTTTTACAGTACATGTCTGAGCATGCTGTAAAAAAAAACACCTTTTACCATGATGAATTTTCTAATTATAATTTCATTTTTTGAATTAACAAACTAGAATTTGACCATAAAAATTAAAAATAAAAATTGTTAGAGATGAAGTTTAACATCTATTAACTCACTACATAAAATCATTAAAAAAAAAATCAAACTTACTATTCATTTTTAAATAAGTACAAATTATGAAAGTAGAAATATGTAATGGATGATAATTTTTTCTACACATTTTTGAACTCCAATACATAGCCATCATCAAAAAGAAGTTCTAAAAGTTCACAAATTACCTCTTCAATTATATATATATAGTATTATCTTATGCTAACAAAAAGGGACACATGTCTGAGCATACATCAAGACATGCCATTTGTTTTGTCACATGTATGGAAACTAGAACAAGTGGTCGTCATTGTTCAAAGACCAAAATGCAACACATGTCTGGAAAACCATCAGGAATTGCCACTTGTTCTATCACATGCATGGAAACCAGAACATGCGGTTGGCATTGTTGCAGGACCAGCTAGTGAACCAGGGTCTAGTCACAGCGAAAAACATTGTAACTAAGACTAGAAAATTAACAGTGAAGAAAGTAGACATGAGGCGAACCAAGGCATCCATCCTAACGAACTGTGAAGGCGTATGGATGGAAGCAAGTTGGGCAACGGCTCTTTGCAGGCTCACTTGACAAGGAATCGAACAAAATATCCAAGTGCTTGTTGAGGATGCTTTGGTTGTGCATTTGCTCAACCAAGTCTCTTCTCATTTCAAAAATGAGGGCCAAATGATCCTTCGTGAGCCTGCAGGTGTTGAGTAGTTCATGGTTGTCCAGAGTCGATCCCAATGACACTCTTGTATGTGTTTCCCTATTGGGTGGGTCGTGGTTGTCCTCGTCACTCCAGAGTTCTCCCCATCTTATCCCTGGGTCTTCGTCGTTGGGGTCATCGAGATTTTGGTAGTAATCTGACATCAGACGAGGAAATTCCTCTTCTACCAGACATCCGGTGATGACCAACTCGGGGGAATTCAAGGGAATTCCAATGCGTGTTTGTGCCATCTTCTCTTTGACGGTATCCTTCAAGTTAGGAGGAATTTTTTCCCAGATAGGAGTAATCTCCTCCTCCACAACGCAACCTTCGTAGAATGGCTCCAGGTTTGGCGAGTGAGGTTCATTATGAGCTTCCTTGCCCCAGTTTTGATCAGAGAGGGGAGAGCGGGTCGGGATACTTCTTGGAATGGGAGAGAGAGAGAGATTGATCTTGGGAATCGGTGCCTGCCTACTCGATTGTAGTAGGCCGACCCACACTTGGACTTACCTCTTTCATGAGGCATGGCAATGCTACTCTCGTGGAAGAGAGAGTTCACAGTGGAGAGGCCAGAAATGCTTGGGATGGGCTAGAGGAAAGTTATAGAGGCTTGGAGTGCTTGAAGCCTAACACCCAGGGGATGACAAAAAACTAAAGACAATTGTCGGAGATGAGGGTTATAGCGGGGACATACATGTGTGATGATAAGTGAGGTGATGGCTAGGGGGGCCATGAATGCTAGGATGATGTATGTTCGATGCATCCTACCAGTACCAGAGGACCAAATTTGAAATGCCATTAGAGTTGTTGCATTGTCCCAATGCACTAAACATTGGCTAGAGTAAATACTAGGCATTACGAATGAACTGGAGAGGATGTTGGCAGGGAGGGGATTTAACTTCCCTCGTTGTCAGTGTGCCATGTGACTCACCATCGCCAGGTGTCACCCCATATTGGGGTAGGAAATGTTGAAGAGCTAGCTCTTGGCATTGTTTTAACAATGGTGAATCTGGGTGATCTTGGGGATTGAGAATAAGGATTTCTACTTGGGCGATGACTCCCTCATTAGCTATTTTTTTTGCTACTTTCTTGGCCTCATGTCTGATGTGTGAAGTGATGAGATTAAGGGGTGGATGTAAAAAGGCCTGTATAAAATAGAGACGACCTAACAGGCGCCAACTGGGAGTGACTTTTTCTGGATCCATGCCATTGATGATTTTGATTTCTAACGAGATAATTACTTTTGATTCCCCTTTGATGATAAGGGGTTGTAAATTCAGCTGTGAGGCTTGTTGGATTCCTCTGATTAGACCCAAAAATTTAGATGAGTTGTTCATGTCATGCCCCATAGAACGCGCCTTGAGGTGCCTGATTTTCCCTGTGTTATATCTAATAATTTCTCCAAAACCTGTTGGCCCGGGATTTCCTTTAGAGGCTCCATCAAATTTCATCTTCCATAAACCTAGGGGATGACAACTCCATCTAGAGGGGCTACTAGTGACGGGGATCGGGGGAGAAGAGAAGGAGAAAGAAGCCTTGGGAGATATTGATTGCCAAGAGGAAAATATGAGGGACTCTGGAGGTTCAGTGGGAATATCATCTGGGTTCCAGGATTGAATTTGAATAGTTTCCCAAATGCTCCCTACTATCCTAGTCTAGATTAAGGAGGGAGTGTAGGTCTGGGAGTGGAAGATGCGCTTATTTATTTCTTTCCAAAGCTTCTAGATTATAAAACATGGAAGGATTTTCCAAATTCTGTATAGAAGTGGGATTTTAAAATCCCTCGAGCCCCAATTTCTAATAATGATGATGGTGCTTGTTCTGTCTCGTTTGGTTTGCCTCATGATTATTGCAGCTTGGGCTCAGATCCAGTTGTTTCTGGGGCATTGATTGCAGAGATGCCCCATTGTTTCTTCATGTTGCTTGCATAAGTAACATATTGAGGGACCAATGAAACCTCACTTTTTGCGGTTATCCCACATTAGGAGTCGGTTTTGGACCAAGATCTCAAGAAAGGTGGAGAACTTTGGCGAGAGTTTGGTTTTCCAGATTGTACACCAGATGTGATCTTTTATCTGGTTTTGAAAGTTCTCCTGCAGTTTATAGGCTTCCTTAATTGTGAATGTACCGGCAGTGGAATATCCCCAACAAAGAATATCCTTTTACTCACTAATTTGTATCTTCCTATTTCCGATTGTTTCTTGCCAAGGTTGCATTTCAAAATTTTCTGGTAGATTGAGATCCTGAGAAAGCAATTTCCAACTACGCCAAGGGGGCTGATGCAGGGCATGCAACCATAATTCTGCAACTTTGAGGTGCCTCATCTCTGGTAAGAAGTTTTGGTAGGGACGTATGTTCTCTAGAGTTTGCAAAGGAGGGTGTTGTTTCCAAGCATCTATCCAAAATTGGGCGGATTGACCATTCTAAACTTCCCAAAAAGTGTTCTTTTGAATGAGTGGGTGGTTTCGTCAATCCACATTCCAAATATGAGAGCCCTGGATATGTTCTTCAAGCCTAATAAGTTTCTCTTGTTGTAGTTGGGGGGTATATTTTTTCTTGCAAATTCACGCCCAAAGTTCTTTTGTGTACTTTAGCCAATGCCACCAGATTTTTTCTCCCATGACATTATTTAGCTTTCCTAGGTCGTAGAGGCCCAATCCTCCCAAGGATGTAGGTTTGCAGATTTTATCCCAACTGAATAAGGCCCAATTTTTCCCTGGTTTGTGACCATGCTAGAGGAATTTTTGTTGTAGGTTTCTTATGATTTTAATGACCGTTTGTGGTGATGCGAGAGATGAGAACATGTAGGTTGGAATAGCTTGAAGCACCTCCTTTAAGAGGATGAGCCTTGCAAGGAGGTTTAGGGATACAGGAACTGAGACAATTGGAAATTGAGAGGATAAGGGGGTTCTAGGAAATTTTTAGTGTTGTTGATTCTAGCAGGGGTAAACCTAGATAGTTGGATGGAAGGGAGAAGCCTAGGATGCCTAAGAGGTAGGAGATGTGCTTTTTAATTCCTAGGGGAGTGTTGAAGAAGAAAATCTAAGATTTGTCCAGGTTGAAAGTGGTTACAGAGACGTCACCAAAGTTAGTGAGGATGGTTCGGAGCTAGATGACTTCCTTGGAAGTGGGGGTGTTTAGAAGCATTGTATCATCAACAAATTGGCTATGGGAAGCTGGAGGATGGATTTGGTGGAGTGGGAGCCCTTTTAGTGTGCCATTCAATATTGATATGATAAAAAACGTCCTAGCCTCTCTTCCATGATGACAAAGAGGAAAGGGGAAAGTGGGTCCCCTTGACAGATACCTCGAGAGGGGAAAAAATGCCTTGAGGGGACACCATTTACTAGAATGGAGAAAAATGTTGAAGAGGTGAATTTCATTATCTAGTCTATCCAGTCTTCACTGAACCCAAAGGCTGAGAGAAGAGAGTGCATATACTTCCAACTAAGTTTATCAAAATCCTTAGAAAGGTCAAGTTTTATGAGCATACCTGGAGTACGTGTGGTCTTGAGTGAGTGTACCACTTCATGAACCAAGATAACATTGTCCATGATGTGTCGCCCCTCTACATATCCTGATTGCTCCTTTGATATGATGAAGGGAAGTATAGGCTTGAGCCTGAGGGAAATTACCTTTGTGATGATCTTGTATATGACATTACAGAGTGTTATTGGTCGAAACTTCTTTAGATTGGTGATCCAAAATGGATCCAGGAAGGCCTAAAAATCAAGTTCTTGGAATCAGACAAAACCAGGGCCATTGTGTCTGTCTTGTCACATTGATTCCAACCATATAATGTTTTCCTCAAATAGACACCATATGCGAAAGTTATCACGTTCTGATCAAATTCCCAAATAGGCAAAAAGTCAACTTGTCAAAGTCAATGTTGATGTCAGCAGGTATGACAGGTGACATCATGATGACATCATCATGCTGACATGGCATCACCAGGAGGTGACACATGTCACACAGATTCGGCATTTTCGAGCCAAGTTGGCACTATACAAATTTGACATGTGTCACTATACAGATGACACGTGGCAGTCCGTACATGACTTGGCCCAATGACAGGCTAACACACGGAAGTATGGATGAAAGTTCTTGTACGACATGTGACATGGCAGGTGACTGTGCAGTACAGATGAAACACAACATGTACGATGATGATGTGGCAGGTATGATAGTGCGACATGTGGCATGTACGTAGGTGACATGGCATGTACGATGGTGACGTGGAAGTGTTGACTGGGCAACTGACTAGACCAATGAGTCAGCAGTATGAGCCAATCCTAGGGTGACGCGTGGCCCAATCAAAGGGCACCACGTGGCACCCCATATTTGGCCAAGGTTGGATGGGTAAAAGTTTTGTTCCACCTCTAGGGAATCAAACCCACAACCTCTGAGATGGAAAATGATTTAACAAACTGAGTGCTAACCAACTCTCATATACGTGTGGCTTGTTTGTGATTCGGTGCAATATACACTTAAGTTTTTCGTGGCACCATTTTAGGGATAATCCTCGGTCGGCAGGGGCCAGCCCTGACCGACCAGGGGCTGGAGATGAGGGGCCTAACCAACATGTGGGCACAAAGGAGCTAGATCCATAGCCATATGGCCATTCAAATGACCAAGGTCCAAGATTAGGGGGCTAAGGACCAAGAGCATGTCAGCCTAAGGACACATGGAACAACGCCATATCACCAGGGGACCGAATTTTGAGGGTTGCGCCCATATTTTTCCCATTTTTTTAGTTTTGAACTATATTGCATATTTTTTTATTGATTTTTCTATTGATTTTGGGATATTTTGGTCATTTTTGGGAGATCTGGAGCCTTTTTTGAGGCTAGATCTTGGGAGGAAGTTAGGAGGATGTTACTAAATTCAAACTTATATAAACCAGAGGTTCTTGGTAGCTTGAAGGGGAGGTTCAGAGAAGGAGAAATGCTGAGGAATTTGACAGTCAATGTCATTTTTATGCAGGGAAGCCATTGAGGAGAGCAACTTTGCAGGCCATTTTTGGGAGCTTCGCTGAACCGTTTTCACTGTCGTTAGTTGTGTTGGGTTCTTGAGGTCTAGCAGAACACATCCAGACCAATCTATAATCCAGTTGAGACTTTTCTTATGTATGTTTAAAGATTTGAAGAGAAATAAGAAAGCCTCACCCATAGAGACAAATGCCGAGAGACGTAGGCGATATTGCCGAACTCTGTTAACAATTTTGTTGTCATGGTTTGCTAATTATTTGTGCTTACTTTCAGATCTGCATATCTAATTATGGCTTCCATAATATATCTTTAATTCTTCCTCTTTCTTCAATTTCCTAAATGGTTAATGAACTCATGCTTTAAAACTTAACCATAGTCTTTAAAAGATCTTTTTGGATCAAGTGGTATCAGAACAGGTTAACGGTTGGTTTTTTGAGTTTGCATGATTACCAAGGAAAAGATGAATCATGGTGAAGGCGATCTTTTTGAAGAGAATCCTGAGATTGGACCGAGAAAGAGATCTTCTCAGAGTGAGAAGATGGCATCACAAGAGGGACTTTATCATGACAAGATAGAGCTTTGAAAGACCCTCTTCGCCATGTCGGAGATGGTAAAGGTTTTATATGACAATTAATTGGAATGGAAGAGACTGATTCTAGGTGAATCTTCAAAGACCAAACGTGAAGAAGGAGAGGATCCTCCTAAACCTTCTCCTTCACCTCCTTCTTCTCCATCAACTTCTTCTTCTTCAAGTACAAGTTCTAGGTCCACCACAAGAAAATATTCCCATAAACATAAAAATGATACGCCTTTACTTAATCTTGATGTGAAGTTTGAATTACCTATGCATGATAGTGAATTCAATGCAAAGAGGCTTGATAACTGGGTCAAACAGATGGAAGGTTATTGCAGTGTGAAACAAATCAAATATGAGGCAACTCAAATCAAATTGGTATCGCTTCAACTTGCAGGCACATCACTCATCTGGTGGCAAAGCAAGTTGCAAATGGCACGCAACAAGTGGGTATTGTATTTCCATCATGGCAAGTTTTTTTTTGTGCACTTAAAAATCAATTTATCCTTTGGGTTATAAAGAGAAGGTTTTAATTGAATGGAAAGGTCTTAAACTAATAAAGGGAAAAATAGTGCAAGAATACATAGATGAATTTTGTAAGATGGCATTAATGTTAGACATTCCTTTACATACCCATGAAACTCTTATGAAGTATATAGGAGGCTTACCTGCACACATTCGTAACATTGTATTTATGTTTGGGCCTACCAATCTTGATGAGGTTTCTATTCAAGCAACATACATTGAGGCAGGGAAAACAAGAATTGGTGTATTATGGGAATCGTCTTTCAGAAAAGAGGACAAAAGGAAGGGGAATGGAAATAAAGCAAATTCAGTGACAAGAAAGGAAGATAAGATCTCTTGCAAGCATTGAAAGAAAGAAGGGCATGATGATGATCATTGCTGACAATTGCATCTCGAGAAGAGACTAAAGTTGTTCAAAGAGAGAAAAGGGAGACAAACAATTGCAGCAGCAACATGTTGGCAGCCAATTCAATTTTTTCAATTGTCTCATAAGCTGCCCACACCAATGTTTCACAAACATTGATTTTTAGTCGCCATTTTCATATGAACGACGAATTTATTCTTTGCGCCTTTTCGCACGTTCGTCTTCGCTAAGACTTCACAACTGTAAGCATGAAAATTTCTCCTTTCGAGATCACATTTTGAATCATTATCTGAACTGCCGATATCTTTTGTGTCATCATGCTTGTTGCGCCTATCTTTTATTGACCTTTACATGATCGGCAATGTCCTTTGATCGGTCTTCATACTTCGATGGGTTATACAAAGACATTTAGCCTTTGATTTCACTTTTTTATGATTTGCCTGAATTGCATTGGGGTCTTGATTTATCTTTTGTAATCATTAGTGTTGATCCTTATCATAGCTCTTGGCATATCAATTTATGCAACATCATTTGGACGCCTTG
>ML779599.1:467979-481035 GCA_009831015.1 Picea engelmannii
TCAGGGTGGTCCATACCAAACGGCTTGGGTTATTAGACAACCCCGGACCGGTTCCACTCTCTTAATTGACGGACGGTCATTTTCGCCCGTCAACACAACATGACCAATAAACTTGGGATCAGATTTGGGTGATGAGTCTAAAATCACAACAGTTGGTTTGACATGTAAATTTGGTGATGGATATGATCTAGAAGTAAATTGTTTCACAAAAGGTTCATAATGAAGCATACTAAGGTCGACACATTGATAGATAGTGGATCTCAATCTAACTTGATTTCAGAGGAAGTGGTTAAACAATTGGGATTAAACACGCAGATGCATCATAAACCCTACTCACTTAAATGGATAAGAAAAAATCATAAATTGCACATAACAAAGCAATGCACTTTAAAGTTTGCAATTTCATCAAAATTTCCGGATGAGGTAACGTGTGATGTGGTGCCACTCAAGGAATGTGTAACGGTCTTAGGTAGTTCTTATTTGTATGATCACAAACCAATCTTCTACAGGGAACATAATCAATATCACTTAATCAAAGAAGGCAATGAATATGTTGTACATGCTCATCACTTAAAAGAAAATCAATCTCTTCAAACAATGGAACAATTAAGGAAGGCAGCTCATGCAACCAACACACCTATAATTGTACCAAATCAAGCAATTGATCTTAAGCATGGACATGAGATGATTGTAGAATGGAATTTCAATAATACTTTTCTTCAAGATAAGCCAATGTCATGCAAGTACTACAAACATATTATCTCGTTTGCAGTCATATTCATGATGTTATCATTGCTAATGTTTTCAACATGGATGGTAGTGTCTCTAGTAAGATGTGACAGAGTACAAGTGGCTAACAATATGTTGTCACTTGTCATTGTTGTTTTACAATTGATCTTGATGAGACAGGTGCACAGGACAAAGTTTAAAAACAAAGAACAAGTGGGGTGATCTATCCCACACTTGATGACTGGTTAGTATCCTTTTGGAGGACCAAAAGGTCTTATTGGGGAGGCGTGATCCAAAATGAATCCAAGAAGGCCTAAAAAACAAAGTTCGCATAATCAGATGAAACTAGTGTCATTGCATTTGTCTCGTCGTGCTGATTTCGGCCATATAATGTTTTCCTCAAACACACACCATATGCAAAAGTTATAACGTTCTGATCAAATTCCCAACCATGCAAAAAGTCAATGGGTCAAACTCAACACTCACATCAGTAGGTACAACAGGTGATGTCATCATGACATCATCATGATGACGTGGCATCACTAGGAGGTGACACGTGTCACACAAATTCATCATTTTCAGGCTGAGTTGACACTGTACGGATTTGACACGTGTCACTGTACGGATGACACATGGTAGTCCGTACATGATGTGGCCCAATGATAGGCTGACTCATGGTAGTATAGACGACAGATTGACTTATATGACATGTGACTGGGCAGGTGAGTGTGTAGTATGGATGACATGTGGCATGTACAGTGATGACGTGGCAGATATGATAGTGCGACACATGGCAGGTACAATGGTGACGTGTCATGTACGATGGTGGCGTGGTAGTGATGACTAGGAAGATGATTGGACCAATGCGTCAGCAGTACGAGCCAATCCCAAGGTGACACATGGCCCAATTAGAGGGTGCCACGTGACACCACAGATTTGGCCAAGGTTGGCTGGGTAAAATTTGTGTTCCACCTCTGGGGAATCAAACCCATGACCTCTGAGATGGACAACGATTTAACAAACCAGGCTTTAAACTGACTCTCCTATACGTGTGGCTTATTTGTGATTAGACACAATATAAATTTAAGTTTGCAGTGGCACCATTTTAGGGATAAGCCCTGGTCAGCGGGGGCCAACCTCGACTGACTAGGGGCCTAACCAACTTGTGGGCGCATGGGAGCCAGAGTCATGGCGATATGGCCACTCAAATGACCAAGGGTCGAGTTTAGGGGGCTAAGGACCAGGAGCGCACCCCGGGGGCCCTAATAATTTTTGGGGTTGCGCTGAAAGTTTACCCATTTTTGAGTTTTGAACTATATTGTATATTTTTTTTATTGATTTTTCAGCTGATTTTGGGAGATTTTGGTCATTTTTGGGAGATCAGGAGCCCTTTTGAGGCCAAATCTTAGGAGGAGGTTGGGAGGTTGTTACCAAATTAAAACCTCTATAAACTAGAGGTTCTTGGCATCTTGAAGGGGAGGTTCAAAGAAGGAGAAATGCTGAAGAATTTGATATTCAAAGCCATTTTTATGTATGGAAGCCGTTGAGGAGAGAAACTTTGCGGGCCATTTCCGGGAGCTTCGCTCAACCATTTTCGGTGCCATTAGTTGTGTTGGGTTCTTGAGGTCTAGAAGAACACAACCAGACCAGTTTTTAATTCATTGGACACTTTTTTGATGTACGTTTGAAGCTTTGAAGAAAAATAAGGAAGCCTCACCCACTTAGACAAAGGCCCGGAGATGTAGGCGATATTGCCGAACTCCATTAACAATTTTTTTGTCATGGTTTGTTGATTATTTGTGTTTACTTTCAGATCTACATATATTATTATGGTTTCCATGTTATATCTTTAATTCTTCTTCTTTCTTCAAATTCCTAAATGGTTAATGAACTCATGCTTTAAAACTTAACCATAGTCTTTAAAAGATCTTTTTGGATCAGTTGGTGACACGTTCTTCTTTTGGGATCAGGGTGAGGAAAGTGGAACTAAGGGAGGAGAGCAACTGTCCAAAAGTTTTGGATTCTTCCATAACTTTCCAAACCTATTCTCATATCATCGACCAACAGTGGTGGAAGAAGTCAGTCTCATTAGAGCTCTACTACTCTTTGGAGAGATTAGGGTAGGAATATGTTGAGTGATCCTACAGATGGTATGTGTTTTTTCAATTGAGGGTTATGAGAGTAGCTCTTTGTAGTAGGCCACTAACTTTGCTTCAATGTATGCATGGCCCAGAAGTATGTTGCCTTATGTGTCCTCAATTTTTGTAATATGGTTGATGTAGCATATGTGGATCATAGAGAGGTGGAATAATTTTGTATTTTTTCCCCTTCCTTTATCCACTATAACCGAGATTTTTTCTTCCAAAGGATTTCCTCCTCCTTGTGTCGATCTGCAAGTTTTTTCTTCAGGGTTGTTTCCTCGTGTAGAAGGGTGTCTAAATAGCTTGAAAGAATGGAATCTTGTTGAATTTACTTAATTCGTTGTTCTAGGGATTTCTGAGATTGGGAAATGTCACCAAAAATATTATTGTTCCAATCTCGAAGTGTTTTCTTGAAGTTTTTTAGGCGCTACTAGAATCTGTACATATGGGTGCCATGCTTGATTTCTGCTTGGGCCCACCAAGTGAGGGAGAGATCCAGGAAGTCTAGGTGAGATGTCATCTTCAATGAGTGGGCCTTGAAGCATTATGTTTTCCAAAATTAGAAAGTGATCCAATCTGCTGGCAATGTGTTGAGCCCTGCCTGATTGTTGGACTTGGTGAAGGAGCCATTTCTTTTCCCAATGTGAATTAAATTGTGATTGTTTATGAGGTGGCTGAAGTTGGTATTGTCTTGGTCCAAACATTCCAGGCTTCCTCTTTTTCCTTATACGGTGAGGATAATGTTGAATCAATTCCTAACAATGAACACAATTTTCATGTTCAATTCCTAATGGTTTATTGTAATTCCGTGTAAGTATTCATGACAGTTACAACAAATAAATTTAAATGAAATATGAACATACAATTAGAGTTATACTATATCCACCCTTTAATCCTACAAAGTAAGATCAAAATTTCTGAGATTGTAATTCTTTAACTCAGAAAGAAATATTTAAAAGCTATTTATGTAGAATATGCATATTAGAGTTTATTATAAAATATATTCATTTAGAATTTCCAGATTTTTGTATCTAAAATAACCAGTTCCATCAACATAGAATTACAAATGATGCCACTTTAATCAAATCATTCCCATTTTTTTTTTCCTTATAGAAATACTTTACATTGTTAGTAAATGGTATAGTGTACTTCATGCATTTAAATTGTTAAATAAATAAAAGTCTTTTCCTTTTTATATTTTTTTCATTTTCCTGTGTCTTATACTTTGAATGAGTCAAGTTATTTTATCTCAGTTTCCATTTAACATCAACAACTCTCTTAAGATTTGATTTACAAGTTATTTTATCTCAGTTTCCTCGAACATTTCATCAAGTCCAACTTCTATCACTCAGAAGAATTTCTTGCTATACAAACTTGACTATGAACTTGGTGAAATGGGTAGCACTATCATGGTTTTCCATTTACCTGATCTATCACTCATAAGAATTTATTGCTATGCAAACAACTTCTTTCATGAACATTACATCAAGTCCAACTTCTGTCACTCACAAGAGTTTCTTGCTATACAAACTTGGCTATGAACTTGGTGGAATTATCATTGTTTTCCATTTACCTGGTCTATCACTCACAAGAATTTCTTTGTTATACAAACAAATTTTATCACTCACAAGAATCTGTTGGTATACAAACAACTTGTCTCACTCACAAGAATCACTTGCTATACAAACTCGGCTATGAACTTGGTGGCACTATCATGGTTTCCCATTTACCTGATCATTTTCGGGAATCTGGATAGATATTCAAGGACATTACTTTCTCACTTGAAAGGACATATTCTCCAGCTCAAACCAGAAATATAGAATGACTTTCTTATCCCATAATCCATGGAAGACAAGAACCTTTGTCAAACCTGAACATGAAATCCACTCAGCCTGGTTACACCCCTTCCTTAAAGGCAAGGGATTTTTACTTTACAGCTCCACTTGTTCCACCCCTTCCTTAAAGGCAGGGGCTTACTACTTTGCAGCTCAACTTGTTCATTTTAAGATAGGTGCAAAGTAGCATATGATGATTTTTCCTCAAATATTTGGACCCTAAAACATGTCCATCATGAAGAGAGTTTATAAATCTCACAAATTACCTCCTCAATTAGGAAAATATATTAATATACAATAATATATATAGACCATTCATAATTTTTCTCCAATCAAGTTAGGTTTGTTGAGGTAATTATTAAAAATAATCATTTAATAGAAGGAATTAGGTTTTTGGAGTTTCCATGCTTCTTTAATTCTAAATAGTTGATATCACTTTAAAGTCCTTTAGGCATATATGGTAATCATTTTGAAAGAGTGTTTGTTGACATGTTTTTTAATTCTTCTATAGTGTATATTTGTGTTATGTTCTTTTAACTTAGTTTTGATTGAGTTACCAATTTTATCAATATATATTTTTCCACAAACACAAAGTGTTTCATAAACACCTTTATGAAATTTGGTTTAAAAGGATATTTTGCATTTATGAGTTTTTTTATTTTGCTAATATATTGATTATCCCAATTTACTCCCAAAAATAGTGATGAGACTCAATAACTATTGGTATGTATTTTGTTATGTGTGTGTGTGTGTTAATGATCCATCTTGTTAATTCATAGTGAGTATATATAAGAAGGAAAAAACAATTTTCCTCATTTTTCTCCACTGTAAATTTAATGTTTTCACATTGATAATTAAGATTATTTGAGTTTATTAATCTGTCTTGAGTATCTCAATAATGAGTGGGAAGAAACAACGGAACACTCTAAAATGCACAATGAAATAGATTTTTATTTCTGAATGAGTGAAATGGTTACATAACTTGTTTTTATAGAGAGAATGGAAGAATCTGGAGGATCCAGAGCTTTCCCGAAACAATCTGGAGTGTCGGTGGAAAGGAATTATCTAGAAAAGAGTCGAAGCGTCAGTGTGGTAGGTGGGTAGGTAGAGAAATTAATTTCGCCAACACTCCCCCCTAATTTCTACTACTAATTACATCAATATTTACAATGCCCAATTCTTCTCTTAGATACTCAAATTGGTCTTGTGCTAAAGCCTTTGTAAATATTTCTGCAAGTTTCTCCTTTGATCTAAAATGTTGTATGATGAGTTCTCCATTGTTGACAAGTTCTCGAATGAAGTGATATCTAGTGTCGATATGCTTTGTCCTCTTGTTAAAAACATGATTCTTTGATAGTGAAATGGTGGACTTGTTGTCACAGTAGATTGTAGTAGGCTCTTCTTGATTGTGCATTAGATCCCTCAAAATGCTTCACATCCAAACTACTTGACATGTTGCTAATGTATCTGCTACATACTTTGCTTCTACTGATGAGATTGTCACTATTGGCTGCTTCTTTGATGTCCATGCCACAAATCCTCTTCCAATATGAAATGCATATCCATATGTGCTCTTTCTGTCATCAATGCTTCCTGCAAAATCACTATTTGTGTATCCAAGAAAATAGTTCATTATTTTGTGTGACTTCAATGCCAAGAAAATAGTTCATTAACCCCAAGTCTGTCATCTCAAATTCCTTCTTCATTAATGATTTAAACATATCAATAGATAGATTACCTGTATATATCAAATCATCAACATATAGGCAAACAATCAAGATGTGACCTTGTTCATTGACTTTCGTGTATAGTGTAGGCTCACTAGTGCTTCTTATGAATTCATTTTTTTATCATGTATGAATCTATCCTGCAATACCAAGCCCTTGGTGATTGCTTCAATCCATAAAGTTCCTTCTTTAGCCTGTAAACCTTGTCTTCTTTTCATTTTACTTCATATCCTGGTGGTTGATGCATATAGACTTCTTCTTCTAAATATCCATTCAAGAAGGTTGATTTGACATCCATTTGATAAACTTTCCAATTATGTTGAATTGCAATAGATAGTACCATCCTAATTGTGTCAAGTCTTGCTACGGGTGCAAATGTTTCATTGTAATCAACTCCATATTCTTGTGCAAATCCTTTACCTATGAATCTTGCCTTATATTTGTCAACTTATCCATTTGCCTTATATTTAGTTTTATACACCCATTTCACACCTATGCAATATTTCTCCTTAAGTAAATCAACTAGATCCCACGTATCATTTTTCTTAATAGACTCCATTTCTTCATTCATTGCATTAATCCATTGTTCTTCCTTAATTTCATCTTCAAAGTATATAGGATCTTTAGTAAATAGAGAAAAATTGGATTCCAAATCTATCCTATCTCCTTGATCATATATTTCTTGCAAGATTCTAGTCTTTTTTCCTCTTAATCTTGACCTTAATGATTCAAGTGTAGGATTTGAGTCATAAATTACTTGTGGACTTGATGTTTCTCCTTTCTCACCTTGCCTTTATGAGTCCTCTTCTTGTGGAATGCTTGATGGTGTTCCTCCTTGCTCATTTGATTGTTCTCCTTGACCTTTTTCTCCTTGTTCTTCATATAGAATTCTTGTACCTATAATTGTCTTATCTATATTGCCATCCCATTATTCTTCCTCTTTGAATACAACATCTCTACTTACAATGACTTTCTTGGTTATAGGATTAAACAACTTATATTCCTTAGATTGTTCATCATAACCAATAAAAATGCATTTTTCACTTTTATCATCCAATTTACTCCTTGTTTGTTTTGGCACATGTGCATATGAAATGCAACCAAATACTTTAAAATGAGAAACAGTATGATGCTTACCACTCCATGTTGTTGAGGAATCATTTCCCTCACAATATTTGTTGGACTCCTGTTCAATATATAAACTGCATAAGCTATCGTTTCATACCAATATTCATTAGATAGATTCTTTCCTTTCAACATGCTTCTTTCCATCTCCATTATTGTACGATTCTTTCATTATGCAACACMAATTTGTTGAGGTGTATAGCTTGTAGTGAACTGCTTCTTTATTCCATGATACCTGCAATACTCCAAAAACTCATTTGACTTGTATTCTCCTCCTCTATCTGATCTCAATATCTTAATGGATAGACCACTTTGTTTCTCAACCAATGCCTTGAATTCCTTAAACTTGTCAAATGTTTCAGATTTGTGTTGAAGGAAATAAACCCATCTTTTTCTACTATAGTCATCAATGAATGTTAGAAAATATATGCTCCCCCCTAATGATTGTGTTTGCATTGGACCACATAAATCTGTATGCACAATTTCTAAAGGTGCCCAAGCTCTATATGACTTCTCTTTTGGAAAGCTTATCCTATGTTGCTTGCCCAAAATACAACTTTCACATGAACTAATTGGTGCTTGAATAGGTGGTAAACCTTTTACCATTTCATTTCTTTACAATAGACACAATCCTTTGAAGTTTAGATGGCCATACCTCAAATGCCATATCCATGCTTGATCTTGACTTGATGCCTTGAAACATGCTCTAATCTTCTCCATCATTTCACTTTTCATGTGAAGTGGGAACATTCTATTGTCTTTCATTTTAATCTTTGCAATCACCATTTTACTTGGAGGAATATCAAATATAGTGCATACATTATTCTCAAAAGAAACTCTATAACCCTTTTGAGTAAGTTGTCCCACACTTATGAGATTATACTTCAAACCAGGCACAAAATAGACATCAGGAATAGTTTTCTTTCCACTATTTGTTATTACATTGATTGCACCTTTTCCCATGACTTCTACAATATTATCATTACCAAATTTATATTGTGTTTTAACTGATGTATTCAAATCCTCAAACAACCCTTTATTTCTATTCATATGGTTATTACAACCACTATCAAGAAACCAAATGTTACTTTCATTTTCTTGGGCTACATCACATGTAATAAACAATGTCTCAGAACTACTCTTAGAGAAATGTGCATTCTACTTTCTCATATCTGCTTGTCTCTTTTGGCATTCATTTTCAAAGTGACCATACTTCTTGTAGTAATAACATTGAATCTTTGATTTGTCATACCTTTGTGATGCCTGATTGTGATTTCTTTCCCTTGGGCTGAAACTTTGATTTCTCCTTCCTCCTGGGTCTTGATTCTTTCTTTCTTCTCTTTGAAAATTATTTCTTCCTCTTCCTCTTCCTCTGAATTCCAGATTTCCTCTTCCTTTTCCTCTGCCAAATGTCAATTGTGTTTTGAATGCATGCTCCAATGAGGTATTGTCATTCCTGTTCAACCCGTCTTCATAATTTTTCAAGGATCCAACCAACTCATCCATATAATATTTAGTCAAATCTTTAGATTCTTCAATTACGACAACTATTGCATCAAATTTTCTAGGCAAACTTCATAAAACCTTTTCTACAACCTTATGATCTGCTAGCTCATCACCATTTTTTCTTATTTGATTAACCAACTCCGTAACACGATATATAAACTGATCTATTGAATCAAAATCTTTCATTTGCAAGTTTTTAAATTCCCTTCTAAGTGCTTGGAGTTTGGCAATTTTTACCTTGCTAGCGCCTTGATATGCAGTCTCTAGAATGTCCCATGCTTGCTTGGCTCTAGTGGCTAGTTTAATCCTTCCAACAACCGAATCATCCAACGCTTGTCCAATTATCTGCAAAGCCCTTTTATTATTTTTCCTATCTTCATCAAGCTTTTTCTTTTCATCAACATTCAAAATAGACTCATTTTGTGGTTCAATATAACCATTCATTACTATATCTGATAGCTCATATGAGTCAAATGCTAATTTCATTCTAAATGCCCAATTATCATATTTTTTCCCAGAAAATGTTGGGATCATAAGTTCTTGAAACATGCCTGATGCCATTTTATTTTTCTTAAAAAATCAAGCCTCCAAAAAAAAAATCCAACAAAAATAGACAAAGATTATGGTAAAAGAGGGTGAGTGCACTTTTATAGATCAATTGAGCACAAATATTCTTCCTTCACCTAGAGCGCCCAATGTATCCTCAATCATTAAAGGACTAAAAGTACCTGTTTCGAACCCGGGCTTTTCCAGTCTACTCTCACGCAGCTACCGGATCCGACCGACAAATACTAAATCTTCTGCAGTGGCACCAATACTTCACAAAATACACAGAATCTCCAAAACAAAATCTACACTCTACATAAAAATGTCGTAGAATTGTTCAAATCTATGGTTTTCAATGCAGATGAAAACACTTCTGAGACCACCAACTGCTGCCAGAGCGAAATTGAATCCCTTCACACCTCAAAAAACCATCAAATTTCAAGCTGAAAAATTAAAGCTGGAAAAAAAATTACCTCCAAGGAATGAAAAAGAAAATATTACATGAGTCGCCCACGAAAATTGTTCCCTAGAACGAAAGTAAAGAAATCCCATTCCTCAAACTCGTTATACACTATAGGAGTCGACCGAGCACCGATAAAAAAATGCGGAGAATAAATGCAATTCCACACATGGTCTTCCTTCATGAACTCTGCGTGCTCTAGGAAAGTTCAGGAATGCACCTTCAACAACCTCAAACATAATGGATTATGTGGATCCTCAGTAATTGCACAGAGAAATACCACGATGAAGAGGAATCATCCCTCATGCACAGGGGTGTAATGGGTTCGACCTCTTTTTACAAACTCTCTGCTAACCTAGAAGTTGTTCCTCTCCAACAACTCGCTCACACTCGATGGCTCTGCTGAACTCTTACTGCTCTTCTGGAAGCTACAACTTTCTCAACACAATGCACATGAACTCTGCAAACCTCACATTGCTAACTCAATGCACAACTATGACACTCTCATTGCTCTGATACCACGATGAGTGGGCAGAAGCAAAGGAACACTCTAAAATGCACAGTGAAACATATTTTTATATCTGACTGAGTGAAATGGTTACATAGCTTGTTTTTATAGAGAGAATGGAAGCATCTGGAGGATCAAGAGCTTTCTCGAAACAATCTCGAGTGTCCGTGGAAAATAAAACCTTTTCTACAACCTTATGATTTGCTAGCTGATCACCATTTTGTCTTATTTGATTAACCAACTCCGTAAAACGATATATAAACTGATCTATTGAATCAAAATCTTTCATTTGCAAGTTTTTAAATTCCCTTCTAAGTGCTTGGAGTTTGGCAATTTTGACCCTGCTAGCACCTTGATATGTAGTCTCTAGAATGTCCCATGCTTGCTTGGCTCTAGTGGCTGGTTTAATCCTTCCAACAACTGAATCATCCAACGCTTGTCCAATTATCTGCAAAGCCCTTTTATTATTTTTCCTATCTTCATCAAGGTTTTTCTTTTCATCAACATTCAAAATAGACTCATTTTGTGGTTCAATATAACCATTCATTACTATATCTGATAGCTCATATGAGTCAAATGCTAATTTCATTCTAAATGCCCAATTATCATAATTTTTCCTAGAAAATGTTGGGATCATAAGTTGTTGAAACATGCCTGATGCCATTTTCTTTTTCTTAAAAAATCAAGCCTCCAAAAAAAAATTCCAACAAAAATAGACAGAGATTATGGTAAAAGAGCGTGAGTGCACTTTTATAGATCAATTGAGCACAAATATTCTTCCTTCACCTAGAGCGCCCAATGTATCCTCAATCATTAAAGGACTAAAAGTACCTGTTTCGAACCCGTGCTTTTCCGGTCTACTCTCACACAGCTACCGGATCCGACCGACAAATACTAAATCTTTTGCAGTGGCACCAAGCCTCCAAAAAAAAAAAAACGGAACTTATTATTATTGAATGAAGAAATGCCCAATTTTAATCTCCAAACACATGGAAACACTAAAATTAACAATGGCTTTGAGTCATTCAGAAACTTAATATAAGATTTTAGAGACACTTAAGAGATTTCATACCTTTTATTGGTTACATTGTTAGAGATGATTGTATCGTTTGTTGCTAATGCCTAAGGTTGATTATCTGATATTTTTTATTATAGAGCTAGGATGTTTGAATATTAGAGGACAAGTTTAGATATAAACTATGTAAGAGATCTACAATTTTCAAAAAAAGATCTCATGACATTGTTTATTGACCCCAAAACTGATGTACACCCTCATTTCACAATGAAACATATTTGTATGGAATAATGCACATACCAACCTATAGTAGAGAATTGGATGGGTAGGTGGTTTATGGTTTTTGACAAACCACCTTGTATTAATAGTGAGATGCCATTATATTTCCATAGAAAATTAAGGGTCAAATTTATTTTAAGTCATCATGTCAACTATTTTGACATTTTTGAATTTGGGGGGGTGGGTTGTGGATCCACACAAGATCAAAAGAATGGCAAGCATTTCCCATTAAGAGCTCCTCACCCTTCTATGCAAATTCCTAACCCCTTGGCCATTATTCTTCCTTTTCATATAACATTCACCTAGCCCAAACCTCAATTTACACCTTGACCCATAACTTGCTACAACATAGCACGCTGAATGCCTAATCTCACTAGGACGGATCATCAAGTGATGGTGGGGGAGGTGTTAGGCCTTCAACCCATGTAAAAGAGTTAGCTAGTGTCACATATCCACTACCTAAATCGGATTTTTCTAGTCTTCCGCCGAATCAGAACCCCTAAATATCCATGGAGGCCCAGCGTAATCTGGGCTCTTTCTGTCTCTCTCCGTTCCCATGTGATCGCGGGTTATGATCATCGTTCAAATAAACATAGTACCTCTTTCATACTTCTCACCTCGACGCTACAGTGATGTCGAGTCATTTGACTTGGCAACCACCGAACCCTGTTACGCTGGGCTCTTTCTGTCTCTCTCCGTTCCCATGTGATCGCGGGTTATGATCATCGTTCAAATAAACACAGTACCTCTTTCATACTTCGTGCCTTGACGCTACAGTGATGTCGAGTCGTTTGACTTGGAAACCAACGAACCCTGACAGGGCTAGCGATCGGCCAATGGGGATGAATCCCTACAGGGTTAGAAAATGGCCAATAGGAACAAATCTCAACAGGGCTTCAGAGAAGCCAATGAGAAACGACCCCATTGCGTGGTTAAGTGGAATACAGGTGGTAGAGAGGGGAACGCGACACGGTAGTCGACATGACAGGAGGGGGGCCCACTTCGCTAGCCACACTATTGCGGACCCCCACCCCCCCCACCCCCATTAAAGGCAGAATGGCAAGGGGGGTCCGGAATCCACCTGAGCGTCGTTGATCATGATGGATTAATCTCGACCATTCGAGAGTTGCGCATCCAATTCCGAACCCCCCCCACCCCCCCCAATTAGAGGCAGAATGGAAAGGG
>ML779599.1:483737-496216 GCA_009831015.1 Picea engelmannii
ATACCGAGGTGCCAACTTGGCACAAGCTCCCATTTTCAGGGAACTCCTTCTGGGCTTAATTCTGAGATATACATGGTCTCCCATTTTGAACTCTCTTGGAGTTCTCTTTTGATCAGCATAACTTTTCTGTCGGTTCTGAGCGAGCTTCAGATTTTGTTTTATCTGAGTCACTTGTTGTTCCATTTCTCTCAACATGTCGGGTCCAAAATAAATCCTATTTATAGGATTACTCCATCTGATTGGAGTATTACATGCCCTACCATAGAGGACCTCGAAGGGACTCATCTTTAAGGATGCTTGGTAGCCATTGTTGTAGGCGAATTCTACCAATGGTAGGTAGTCTTCCCATTTCCTGGGTTGATGCATTACATGCATCCTTAACATATCCTCTAATATTTGATTCACTCTTTCTGTCTGTCCATCGGTTTGAGGGTGATAGGCGGTGCTAAATAACAATTTGGTTTCTAAACCCGCCATCAGTGATTTCCAAAAATTGGACGTAAATTTGGTGTCTCTTTTAGATATTATCTCTCTCGGCATACCGTGCAGTCGGAACACCTCTTTCATGAATATATGGGCGATATCTATCGCTTTGCAGGTTGATTTGACAGGGATTAAATGAGCAGACTTGCTTAGTTTATCCACAACCACCATAATGGCATCATTCTGTTTGGTTGAAGTTGGTAATCCAATGATAAAATCCATGGAGATGGTTTCCCATTTCCATTCTGGAATGGGTAAAGGGTGTAATAGTCCTGTTGGGTGTCGATGTTCTACTTTAACCTGTTGTCACTCTATGCATTGGGCCAAATATTTGGCTATCTATTTCTTCAATCTAGGCCAATAAAATTGTTTCCGGGTGGCAGTGATCATTTTCTGGTATCCCGGGTGACTGGTGTATGGTATTTTATGTAGTTCATCCATGATGAACCTCTTCAAGTCGTCACGATTTGGAATGTACATTCTATCTCTGTAGGTGAGTAGACCTCCTGTGGTCATCTGGTAGCCTTCATATTTTTCTCAAGTGGGTTCTTGCTGTAGGTATAGGGTCACAATCTGAACGAAGGAATCTGTCTCCTGTGCATTTCTGACTCTGTTCTTGACATCTATCTCGCAGGTACTCACCGCTGCCAGGTGTATCGTTCTCATGCTTCTGCTAAGGGCATTGGCCACCCTATTTTCCTTCCCTTTGATGTGTTTGATTTCAAAATCAAATTCACTAAGGAGGGCCATCCATCTAGCTTCTCTAGCATTGAGCTTTGGTTGGTCAAACAAATACCGTAATCCACAGTGATCTATCATAAGTACAAATTTTCTTCCCAAGAGGTAATGCCTCCACATTTTCAAGGCATGCACTATGGCAGCCATTTCTAGATCATGAGTCACATAATTGACCTCATGTTCATTCAATTTTTGGGATTCATAGCAGATCACCTTTCCTTCCTGCATAAGGACTCCTCCGAGCCCTTCCTTACAGGCATCTGTGCACACAAGGAAGTCAAACTCTAGGTCAACGATTTTCAACATGGGTGCATGGGTTAGCAAGTGTTTCAAGGTTTGAAATCTTTCTTCACATTGTTGTGTCCACATGAATTTTGTCCCCTTCTTCTGGAGGGAAGTGATTGGACAACCAATCTTGGAGAATCCTTTTATAAATCTCCTATAGTATCCCGCTAAGCCCATAAAGGATCTGATGTCTGAGACATCCTTTGGGGTAGGCCATTCCATGATAGACCTGATCTTGTCAGGATCTACTGCTACCCCTTCCTCGGACAGAACATGTCCCAAGTAATGTATTTGCTTCTGAAAGAAGTCACATTTGCTGAATTTAGCATAGAGCTGATGCTCTCTTATCACTTGCAGCACCAGTCTAATATGCTCTTCATGTTCTTCTCTATTCTTAGAGTAGATTAATATGTCATCAATGAAAACTAGTACAAATTTATCTAATAATTTACTGAGTACATTGTTCATTAAGCACATGAAAGTGGCAAGGGAATTAGTTAACCCAAATGGTACTACCACAAACTCATAGTGACCATACCGTGTTCGGAAAGCTGTTTTATGGATGTCTTCACCCTTGATTCAGACTTGATGGTATCCCGACCTCAAGTCAATTTTTGAGAAAATAGACGCACCTCCCAACTGATCGAATAGATCATCGATCCTGGGCAAGGGGTACTTGTTCTTTATGGTTACTTTATTAAGTTGTGTATAATCTATACACAGTCTAAGGGTGTCGTCCTTCTTTTTCACGAACATGAATGGTGCTCCCCATGGGGATATGCTGGGTTGAATATAACCCTTATCCATCATCTCTTTCAATTGCAATTTGAGTTCAACTAACTTAGGTGTGCTCATTCGGTAGGGTGTCCTAGACACCGGCACTGCTCCTGGTGCGAGCTCTATCGAGAAGTCAATGTCTCTTCTCAGAGGTAGACCCAGTACCTCTTCCAGAAACACATCTTTGTATTCTCTCAGGATAGGGTGATCGTCAGGGCTTGGTTTAGCACCTAGGATTGTTTGCAACACCTGTATTTCATATAGGGGACATCCCTTTCGGTAATACTTTCTCATTTGCAGGGCTGATATTTGCCTCACCGAGATCGGTTTTCGGATCCCTTGGAGGGTTATCCTTTTTCCTTCTTTGCTCACACATTCTAAGGTTTTATGGTAACAGTCCAGTCTAGCTTTATGGATGACCAGCCAGTCCATACCAATCAACAGATCGTATGATCCCAAGGGTAATACATTAAGGGTTGCTTGGGTGGGGAATTCACCCAACATTAGTTGGCAGGCTGGTATGACCTATACTACCTTTCTTTTGGTGCCAGTGGTTAACTGTACCAACCATGGCTTAGTTTTCTTTCGTGGTTGTAGCTTACACTTATAAACAACTTTAGGGGCTATATAACTCAAATTTGAACCAGGGTCAATCAAAACAGACACCAGATGGTTGAAAATCATACCTTCTATTTCCACCACTGAGGCTTGGTGGTCAGCTTGGTTATTATCCAATGCTGCATAAATCTACTACACACTTCTTGCCACATCATTGACTGTGGTTTCTTCCTGAATGTTATAAACTTTCAGACTGTTCTGTTGTCGGTGTGGACAGTCTCTCAAGAGATGCTCTTCTCTGCAACCCCAACATTTCAGAGGTTCTCTCTTTGGGTTATCAGTCTTCACTGGTATAGGTCCAGAAGGTTTATTTCCATCTACCGAAGGAAATTTCTACTGGAGTACACTCCGGGTTGGAAAGTTCATTCTGGGGTTCTTCTTGTAGTTCTTAAATCCTGAGGATTTGATCCCCTTATTTTGAAATTTCGAACCATTCTTCTGTCTCCACTCTCCACGAGACTATGCCCGATGTCCATATTGTTCATGACAATATCTTCCTTTTCGAATAGTGTCCTCTAAAGTTTTTGGCTCGTCGAAKTCAATTCCGTTTCGGTATTCCTTGGGTATCCCACTGATGAAGCRTTGCGCCTTCACCTTCTCTACTTTGATGTAGGGTACATATCTCAACAAGTCGAGGAATTTGTTGACATATTCCTCTATGGTGAGTTTTCCCAGTTTGAGTTCATAAAATTCTTTAGCCTTCTCATCGAAATACCTTTCCGACAAATACTTCTTCCAGAAGTACTTTTCAAACTGTTTCCAAGACAGGTCCTCCTCGCGGACCCCTTTCATATTCTTAAGATCTTCCCACCAGATGGAAGCTTTTCCGTTCAGGTTGAAAGTGGCCACTCGGGCCTTCAAATTCTCTGAAAAATCATGGACTCTGAAATATTTCTTCAGTCCAAGTAGCCAGGCCTCAGCTTCCTCTTCCTTTTTTATCTCACCGTCAAAGGAGGGAGGTTTGGCCTTTCTGAATTCTTCAAACTTATGACCCTTGGAAGTCTTTTGTTTCTTCTGTTTTCTTCGAGAATAGGAACTGGTCCTGCTGCTGGAAGAGCCTTCTAAATCGTCAGCTTCCTTCTCAGTGGAAGCGTCCGGCACTGGTCCTTTACCTCTGGGGTGGACCTTTCTTGAGGTGCTCCTCTCAGTATGGCCATTGATACGACCATGTTTCTGCATCTCGGGTTCATGCTGCATTTTTCGTTGTAGGTCGGATAAGCTCTGCAGTAAAACTACATTAATTTCGGTTTGCTTTTCCTGTTCTTTCATCATCCTTTCTTTGTCGGCCTTGCAACTTTGCAATTCAACCATGAGACTCCTCACAGTCTCGGTTAGATTTGGAGGGGTTCCCATTGCTCTTCTTTCGTCAGAATCTTCATCTCTATTGCGGGAGCCTTCTCCCATCTCTTGGGGTGTCACCATTCTCTACGTTTGTAAATTCTCGCGGCTGATCGTCCGCTTGACAGAAAAGTCAAAGGATGGTTATTAGTCAAGAGTTAAATACATTTTATAACCTGTGCACAAATTTATAACTCTTTCACATGCATACACAGTCGGGTTCTCGTTTCCAAGTTTTAATCCTGGACAAGAGAGTTATGTTAGGGGGTTACCCTTCGTAGGAGTGCTTCGAACGAAGCTTATGCGCAACTTGTTCATGAGCCCAATCAGGCCGAGTGTTGTAACCATGCTCTGATACAACTTTGTCACATATCCACTACCTAAATCGGATTTTTATGGTCTTTCGCCGAATCAGAACCCATAAACATCCATGGAGGCCCAGCGTAAGTTGGGCTCTTTCTGTCTCTCTCCGTTCCCATGTGATCGCGGGTTACGATCACCATTCAAATAAACGCAGTACCTCTTTCATACTTCGCGCCTCGACGCTACAGTGATGTCGATTCATTTGACTTGGCAACCGTCGAACCTCGACAGGGCTAGTGATTGGCCAATGGGGATGAATCTCTACAGGGTTAGCAAATGGCCAATAGGTACAAATATCAATAGGGCTAGAGAGAAGCCAATGAGAAACGGACCCGTTGAACGGTTAAGTGGAATACAGGTGGCATAGAGGGGAACGCGACACAGTAGTCGACATGACAGGAGGGGGCCCCACTTTGCTCGCCACACTATTCCGGACCCGCCCCCCCCCATTAAAGGTAGAATGGCAAGGGGGGTTCGGAATCCACCTGAGCACCGTTGATCATGATGGATTAATCTTGACCGTTCGAGAGTTGCGCGTCCAATTCTGGACCCCCCCCCATTAAAGGAAGAATGGAAAGGGGGCTCTGAAATGAATCCTCAGTCGTAGATTTGGGCGGGTGGACTCTGGCCATCCAGATCTGCTCGCTACTTACCCTTATGCACATTCGTGCCCCAACTTAAATCCGACCTCTCTTCCTCACATCGGACGGTCGTTATAGACCTTGAGATTTCCGAAGAAATCTTGTCCATTCATCGGGACTTAGCCACATGCTATCGTCTCGACATTATGAGTCGGGATTTTTCAAGGCAAGAGCCCGAGTTTTTTTCAGCGGAACTCCCAAATCCTTGATCCCCGATTTCCCGAATCGGGTAATCTCTCAACACGTCACCTCCTTAGATCGGACAGTCCACAACTACTCTGGGGTTTCCACCATGGAAAGTCCCGATCCCTTTTTGCCAGGACTCCCGATATCGCGATTCCTGATTTCCCAAAATGTGAGATCTCATGACACGTGGCCTCTGTCAATCGGATGACTCAGGTCTATCCCGGGGTTTTCACCATGTAAAATCCCGAACTCTTGTCAACAGAAATCCCGATTCCGCGATTCCTGATTTCCCGAAATGGGAGATCTCACGACACGTGACCTTCGTCAATCGGATGGATCAGGTCTATCCCGGGGTTTTCACCATGTAAAATCCTGAACTCTTGTCAACAGAAATCTCGATTCCGCGATTCCTGATTTCCTGAAATGGGAGATCTCACGACATGTGGCCTCCGTAAATCGGATGGCTCAGATAGCTTCCTAACTTGCAGGTTCTCCCACGATTTCCTAAGCGTAGAGAGATCCACGGTCCGGATACTCTCATGGACCTTGGGGATCTACAGTCCCGATTTCTTCGCTATCCATGAAGTCACAGAGAAACTAAGTAGTAGAGCGTTTAACACTCTACTTTCTCCTACCAATATAACGGTCGTGTGTGATCGTAGATTTCTCGACGGGATCTCGTCCGTCATTCACAATCTATCAAAGTTAAGGCCCTTAAATTTCCAACTTCCTCTTACCGAATCTAACGGTCATGAGTGACCATAGATTTCCCGACGGGATCTCGTCCGTCGATCAACGCCTATCAAGGTTGAAGTACTTATCCTTCTAGCTTCTTCTTCTTATCTGACGGTCGTGAGTGACCATAGACCNCCCCCCCCCCCCGACGAAATCTTGTTCGTCGATTCAATACCTATCAGGGATTTCTTAGGGCCTTGCGCCCTCACGTCCTCCTTCCAGGTTCTTGACGAGATTTTTGAGAAGGGTATCTCTATGGGAAGGTTTACCCAGGGTACTATCTGAAGCAGATAAAGGTGTCTCTCTCCCGAGAACTAGATGTGAAGTCTGAATTAGATCAGTATGCATATAAATAATGATTCATGAGTACATAATCCATACATAGTCCTTCCATACAAATAGACCAATACTAGTACTGATCAAAATACCATACATACATTCTTATAATGAAATCATTCACAGTTTCACAGCTTACGGGCATAATCATCAGCATAAACATATACATATATTTCAAGATGCCAAAGGAAAAACACTTATCAGAAATAACACCAGGGGTTATGCAACTGCTGAGAGGGGTGCCTGTTTCCACCCAACCGTAGTCTTAGCGACTCCCAGTGGATCTACCACTAGCCACCCCCGAGCTGACACCACGATGTTGTGAGACTTCGTCTCTGTTTGCCAGTGACCAGGAGTGAAGATTACTCTCCTTCCTCTTTGTTATCACTCACTCTGCATATCGCCAAAGTTCTCCCCTCGCGTCTTGCCCCCCAATCGCTTCCACCCCACGCCTTATCCTCTTGCGAGGTTGCGTGTGGCGCGATTACCCTTGTGCTGGTTAGGCCTGATGACTCTACGGATGGGAGGTTCACCTCCCATCCCTCATTAAACCATCTACCTACCAGCCTGCGAGACATTTAATTCAGGGCTAGCGAGCCGCTTTTGGTTCTATGGGCTAGTGGAGTCCAAATATGGTATTAATCCTCTGTGGAAGTTAACGCCACCTTTCCAGGTGCCTTCCACTGCCATCGTGGTCTCTTTTTCTGCACATCCCCTCTCAGCAGTCCTGCAATATAAATTCATAATGTTATTTACATTTATTGACCTTTTCCATAAGGTCCATTCACATCACATGTTCACATTCATGAGTTTGCCACAGTTCTTGGACAATCCAGTTAATTTTACAAACTGGGGGAAACAGGGTGTTATAGCTAGGAGAGGTCACACGAATAAACTATACATTTTGATCTCGGTTCATGTGATCCTCATCGATGCTCAAGGTGCAAACATACTTGTTATGGACAAATGGAGGCCATTGTACAAAACAATTTCATGGAGGAGGATAGTATGAAATAATCACTTTGTATTCCATTATGTTTGTGTATGTATCTGTGTCTAATTACAAATTCCTCATTTTATATATAGTTTAGTTTGTCATTTTTCCATATCTAATTATTCCTTGTGTTCAATTTCTATGATATGATAGTACTCCTACATCTCCTCAAGATGCATCGGTGATAATTTTCATCATTGATGTAGTAGTTGTATTGGCTTTCTCATTTGGTGTGCCTCACACATATGTATTGGGGAAATTTGTGCAATAATGTTATTTATCTTGCTAGTATGATCTACTATGAATGCAATATGTTTGTATTTTTACAACTTGTGTGTTTCCCTATAAAAATCCTTAATACATAGATACATCTATAGGAGCTTTGTATATCCATTCAAGATTATGTGACATAATTCATTCCTTTACCAATATATGTGTTAGTTTGTACAATGTTGCACACTGGTGACTATGGTGGTCACATTTCAAAAAAATGAAGAACTAGTTCTAAAATGCAAACATATTATTTATATTTATATATTCAGTATAAAATAGACTTTTAATCCATATACATTGTAGATATCATCAAACATACCTAGTATTCCACCTAGTACACACAAACCCAATGCACGTGAATGATGAATTGCTTCTGTTAAATAATAGGTGTAGGTGTCTCTTATTTTATATGGCATTATAACTAGCACCCACATAATCCATTCTAGTTAAATAGAACATAACAATTGAAATTCAAGCATGCCAAAATGATATTCCGATTGTCATGGATATTCCACTGGAACAATTTGTCACTACAAATCTTGTATTATAATAAAATATTTGATTATGCAAGTTTATTTCCTTAGATATTAGATTTGTTAGCAGTATCTTATTCCTCAAATTTATGAAAATGATTGAAAATATGAAAAAGAAAGAATAAGAAAATGAACACACTATCCACACAAATGAACACGAGATGTATCCTAGGAAACCCAAAATGAGAGAAAACCCAACTAGAAGGTGAGGCATATGCTCTGCTCCCTTTTCTTTAGTTATTAAAATGCAAATATAAAGAAAGAGTCACTCACTATGGAGTTTCCTTTGACATTGTGGCCTGAATGGTTGCTACAGAATCTTATTCCTCCTCCATTATTCTCTCAAATCCCGCTCCTAGATTCTCTCCTCAACTATGGAACAATCACAATGCTAAAGAATGGAACCCTTTCTCCTCATAGTGGTCCAGTCTTTAGCATAGTTTGATAGTTTTCTAGATATAGGGCTTTTACATCCCTCGACTCTCAATTAGTGTTAGTATTTGGAACTATAGAATCCTTTGGAAAGTACACACATGGCTATCCCCACATGTGTGAGTAATGGGGGCTGATATGGCATCCACTCCGTAAAATGGTGGTCAGCAAGGTAGGTTAACTTGTGGTATTCAAAACTTCCCCATACGAACTTCGATTGAGATGGTTTTCACATTCTTGGAAAGCTCTCATTGTGTAGAAAAAAATCAAGAGACTAGGAGATATGATTGCAATTGCTTTACCCAAAAATGCATTGTTTGATGCCTTAAATGGCTCTATATGATTCCGAACCCCAAATTTCCAAACTGGGACCTGCCACTAAAATGGTTGATGAAAGCCAATTCTTCAAAATTTTCCACCCAAAAAATACCAAGATAGATGAAAAACTATATAATGATCAATTCGATATGATACTTGTCGATTTAGGGAGGATTTTGGTGGCCAAAATATTTTACTAAATGAGGCGAGGAAAATTTTCCTCTACCTTCTCCCTAGAGTACCATTTTTCCTAGTTTGGAATTTGTCCTTTCAACCCAATCTACCAAAGGTCATGCTACCCATATCTCATAGTTGTAGAGTTCTTTTGCAAAATTGTATCGTCTTCCAACTCTGCTTGAGATTCTATTGCTAAGTCCTCTATGGTAAGTAGGACCTACTCTTTAGTTTTTTGATCAAACATGGAAATCCCAACCTAGTGTGCATTACTCCTCATCTGGAGATTCCTATATATTGTACACATTATCAAGTATTAATACATTGTGATTAGATTTGGTTTCTGAGTCTCTTATGTGTGAATATTGATTCTATTTTTCTCTCTCCTCTCTCTCTTTTGCAATTAGCTAGTGTAGTCATTCTTTATCACAATTATGTCTTGGAATGTGGTTTAATACTACATGGTATTGGAGCCACTATTGTGAGATAGTATTCATTTTTATTACAAGTTTATAGATCAGAGTGGAAAACCCATAGAGAACTATGGATCAACCATCTTCTTTAGTGATCTTGGCACCCTTCAACTACTTTGATTGGAAGCCCAAGATAGAGCTTCCACTTCGAAGCAAGGGTTTGTATAAGATCACCATGGGGAATGTGCTCGAGCCTACTTTAGAAATAGAGAAATAAAAATACTTCAATAGAATGGATGAATCCCATGTGATATTGTGCTTGATCATCTCTCCATATCTCCTCTTTCATGTTGATACTTGCAATAATCCTAATGATATTTGGACAAAGTTGAAGGATCTTATACGAAAGAAAGGCAATCTAAGAGGTCATCACCTGGACAATGATCTACATGCATTGAATCCGAGAGCTTTCGAGACCCTATAGGACTAATTTTGTAATTTGAAAAATTTTCTTTCTCATGTTAAGGCTTGTGGAATTAATAGGAAAGATGAACAATTAATCTTTTCAATTTTGACAAAACTAGGACCAAAGTATTACGTCTACACTTCCTCTTTTCATACTACCATGTTAGCTATGGGGTCTACATGGAAGATTTCATGGAGTCCCTTATCTATGAGAAAACAAATCTCATCCAAATAAGGGCACTTAATAATTTCAATCCCCATGTACTTACAACTCAAGGAAGTTTAAAGAAGAAGAAGTAGAAGGACAATGGTAAGAAGGACCAAGAGGACAAGAAGGAAGGTAAAAAAAGGTCCATAGATGAGAGTTCGAGTTTTATGCATCAAAAGGAAATAAGGAGAAGAAAAAGTGTTCCTATTGTAGGAGGGGGTTCCATCCTAAGAGTTCTTGCATGAAAATGATGATAGATATCATCGCACAAACACTTGAGGAGCATCACCTCCGGGATTGTATTCCAAATAATGAAAGGAAAAATCCATCATCAGAAAAAGGTAATGATAATGAATTACTTTATATTTCATCTTCTCCTAATGCCTGGGAGCTTGATTCAGGGGATACCCATCATATGGAATCATTAGATAGACTTCTCTCATACTTGGAGAATTGTTCCAAACCACCATTATTCATGGGAGATGATTCTCCTGTAGAGGTGTGTGGTAGGAATAGAGTTGATTTATACCATGGATTATTTTAGGATATAATTCATGTTCCAAAGATTTCAGTGAATATTCTGTCCATCTATCAAAAAAGTCATTCATCATTTCCGACTTCTTGGATGGTTCAAAAATTGTTGTTGGTCAGGTCAATTTCCATTTGCGGTTGTACACCTTCTCTCACTTCACTCGTAAATCTAATTATGTATTTGTTTTAACACATGCTAAGGAAGATTCTAGGTTGTGGCATGAGAGGTTTGGGCATATTAATTTTAAATATTTAGATCAACTTAGTAAGGGTGGAATGGTAGATGGATTACCCCACATTCAGTACACAGATGGAGTTTTCCAGGGTTGCATACTAGGAAAACATCCTAATGATAAGTTCAACACATGTAAAGCATGAAGGAAATAATCACTTCTAGATTTGGTTCACAATGACATTACATGTCCTTTCCCACACCTATCGATCAATCAAGATAAGTGTGTTCTTACTTTCATTGATGATTTTTTCAGATATACATGGGTCTACTTTATCAAATGAAAATATTACGTCTTTGAGTGTCTTAAAGATTGCAGGCATCTAGTTGAGAACCAAAGATGTAAGAAGATTAAGGAGATTCATACAGACAATGGAGGAGAGTAAGTGAATAATGATTTTGATCATCTTTGTTCAAAATCAGGTATATATTTGCAACACATAGTTATGTATACTCCACAACAAAATGGGGTAGTAGAGAGAAAGAATCGAACATTGAAAGAGATGGCCAACTGTATGTTGCAGGCTAGACAACTACCTACAAAGTTATGGGATGAAGATACCAACTATGCAGCCTACATTAATAATAGATTTCATCTTAAATCAGTCAAGGTAGTCACTCCATATGAGGCTTGGAGCAGGAAGAAACCAAAAGTCACTCACTTCAGAATGATTGGTTCCTGTGCATGGGCTAGGATCCCTTTCGATAGAAGGAAAGATGTGGAAGCTCAGAGTAAGGAGTGTATTTTTTTGGACATACAGAGGTAGTAAAGGGATACAGGTTATTAGATACTACTTCAAATACACTATTCATTCAAAGGAGTGTTAAGTTTGAACAGGGTCCTTCACAAGTACTTTCAGAGAAATCCACACCTCCATCTCCACCGTCACTAGTTTTTGAATTTCATGAGACTTATTTCTGATCATATCTCTGAATATTATATAAATTATATTTTTGATTAACATCAAGAAGTTGTAGGGCTATAACATCGACCATGATGGGAACACCAAACTCCTTAGGCGGTAGGTGATCTAGTGGGTGATCATGTCGATCCATGCAGAACTAGATCTCAGTTTATGGAGCCTCCACAATATTTTACTGCCATGGATCCATTTCTTTGTATTTATTTTTATATGGTACTTTCATCATATCCCCAGTCTTATGCAGAGGCTAAAGGAAAACCCCATTGGAAGGAACCTTTTAAAGAGGAGTACAATTCCCTAATAGAGAACAAAACATGGGAGTTGATTCCTGTACCTTCCAACATGAAGCTTGTTAGATGTAAGTAGATTTTCAAGAAAAATAGGGTTGATTATGGATACATTACAAATTATAAGGCTTGTTTAGTAGCTAAAGGTTTCTAACATGTAAAAGGAATTGACTATGAGGAGACTTTTGCACTGGTT
>ML779599.1:498060-508390 GCA_009831015.1 Picea engelmannii
CAACTAGCAAGGTAGAGAGCAACTAAAATGAAAACAATGACATATTTTTCACTACAAAGAAGAGGGAAGTGAACATGAGAATCCTCCATCCCAAGGAAGAGAAGGATATGAATAAACTCTTCCATATTAGGAAGAGAAAGGTGTATTCTCTATTTGAATCTAGTTCATAGGTAACCTCATAGTAGAGGATTCAGGTAAGAGGATAGGATTAGAAGTTCATCACCATCGCTTCCCATAGAAACTAGGATGGATAAATATATGTGTATATCTTATAATTACTAGGTAGTGCAAGATTTAAATTGGAATACATGAAAATTAGATTGATGAAGGGGACGTAGATGTGGTGTCACTTAATGTGTGTGTTGTAGTGTTTGGAAGACACTACACATGTACATGAGGGATCTGGTCTCCACAAGCACACAAAATAAAAACCACTTGGTAAATGATTGAAAATTAGTTATCATCAATTATCACAAATGTAATTGTAATATCTCCCTAGTAGAAGTAAATCCATCTATAAATAATGCACAAAAGAGAAAAAACTATATTTTGTAGGAATACAAAGAAGTGTTCCAAGAGCCTAAAGGATACCACCTAAGTGGGTAGTGGATGGTGAATTATAATTGTTTCATAAATATTCATTCCACAACACATGATTATACAAACAATTCATATTGGAAACATATGAAGTGAAGAAATAGTTGAAACAATTATTGGGGCAGAGAGTAATTTGACCGAACACCTCACTTTGTTAGTCATTTATTGTCACAATATGGTCCCAAAATGATGGGAAATAGAGAATGTGTATTAAATACAAGTTCTAACAATACCAACCTCAAGAATCAACACCATCCACCTTTAGTTTCACTATGTCAACAAAGGGGCTTAACACGTGTCCACCAAGACAAATTTTTTTAAGTGGATGTTAATAGCATAGTTTTGATGAATAATTGGATCATTCACAACCTTGAAATCGCTTCTTCAAACAATATCCGAAAAAAAAAAAGGATACCACTAGGTTCAAGTCAAGTAATAAGACACTTTGAAGACTACCTTCAATATGAGGCAAGGTTTGTATGAGTAGTTGAAAATTATTTTTGGTTTATGTAGTGCACAAGATAGATTTATGTGTTTGATGAATGATTTATTATGTCCCTTTCTAGATTTAGTTTCTATAGTTTATTTGGATTATATATTAATATTTATATTTACATAGGAACGCTGAAATCACATTTGATGTAAGTGTTAGAGACTTTGAGAAAGCACTTAAGTTCCTAGAAAACCTTAATATACATGAATTTCCCTAAAAATCACTAATGTTTATTATCGATGGAAATAAAATAAGGATCGACCCTACAAAGAGGGAATCTATCATTGTAACCTCCCCTCCATTACGACAATGAATAGTGAGGTGTAATAGGTAAATAGTTTTTTTCTGCATTAGGATATTAGAATCGTCACAACATCATTAATAACATTGCAATAGAAACATCATCATAACTAATGTCAACACCTAATAAAATCATTAACATATCAATAGTTGCACATAATCAACACATCATCATAATAAACGATGACACAAATCAACACATCACGATCAACTGAAGAAAATATTAATAATCGATCAACCATGTCACTGAATATTAAAATAACTACCCTCCCAACCTACCCTGCAAGGTTAGTACTTCCAAGACACATAAACAACGCTCAAGTCCAAGATTCATCTAATTGATTTTGACCATTTAAGGTCCCATGAATGACGACTGTTCTGAGGAACAACGAGGTATATGAGTTCCTTAATCAATCACAACTCATAACTCTAGAATAGATTATCAATCATACATCAAAATTATTTCATGGCGCAAGAGTAATCTAATTACTCAATCAATCATACATAAACAATATTTTAATGGTGCAAGAGTAATCTAGTTACTAAATCAATCATAGATCAACATAATTTCATGGCACAAGAGTAATATAATTACTATATCAATCATACATCAACATTATTTACAGGGCACAAGAATAATCTAATTACCCAATCGATCATACATCAACATTATTTTAATGGCGCGAGAGTAATATAACTATGCAATCAATCATACATCGACATCGCCTTAAAATTAGATGAAAACAAAACAAAATAGTTTCTCTTAGAAAATAAATAGATAAATGCATATACCATTACAGATGGAAAGGAAATGGGGGTGTTCATTATTAATGGCTCAGTTGAATTCTTTCAATGACTATGCAATCTTGACTGTCACTAACGATATTGTGGAGATTACTGGGATACTCTTGACATGAATCTCGTTCAGTTAAAATAATCAATTATAGAGTTCATGATTACTAACTTATGCATATTGATGAGTTGGTTGTCAAGGAGTGGTGGGTTATATTCACTTACCTTTATAGTCAAAGGTATGGATCTATTTCCTATCACAAAAGTTTGAATCCTTTGAATGTTTTGTTAGAAATAAAATCCTTAATAGGGAGCCATTAAATACATGCATATTTGATAGTTGGGATATTTGAGAATATAGAACTAATTAATTTGTAAGTTATTGTAGGGAGCATGAAGAAGTATTTAACTACTATTTATACTTTGAGAAAAACTAAGTTGTAGAGAGAAATAATTGGGTCATGTGGGACATTGCACATTGTATGATGAAATATAATTAGAAAGTTCATGAGTTTTTTCGAACATAAGCATATTATTGTGCAATATATTTGATTAACCAGAGTCCCACCAAAGTTGTTTGAAACAAAACCTTGGAAGAATCTTGAAGATGATGCAAGCCAATAATGTCATATTTTTCATGTTTAGGAGTGTGTATTTACCCAAGGAACAATGTAATTCAAAATTTGTTGATAGAAGGTGCTTGTTAGAGACATGAGAAAATCATAGGAATAAAACCCATGAAGGTGGGTTGCTACAGGAGAGAGTTCATTAAGGTTGCAGGAGGAGATTATCTGAAGGTGGTTCGCTATAGGGGAGGCCTTTTTAATCATTGGAAGAAACAAAAAAAAAACACAGGAAGCAATATCTCTCCATGAAATTTGATATATGAGATTCACTAAAGGGGAGGCACATTCAATCGTTGGAGAAAAAACAATTTATGGAAGAAATCGCTACAGGAAATCCACTAACAGTCATTTAAGGAATTTCATTATTGTGAAGAGAAGACATCTAAATTATTTGAAAGAGCCAAGGAATTTCACTGACTGTCATTTAAATAAATTCATGAAGGAGAAGATAAAACATCTAAACGATTTGCAAGAGCGAAGGAATTTTTCTCACTATCATTTGAATAAATTCATGAAGGCGAAGAGAATACATTGAAACCATTTGTAAGAGCCAAGAAATTTCAGTGACTATCATTTAAATAAATTCATGAAGTTGAAGAGAAGACATCTAAATGATTTTCAAGAGCTCAGGAATTTCGTTGACTGTCATTTAAATAAATTCATGAAGGTGAAGAGAAGAAATCTAAACAATTTGCAAGAGCCAAGGAATTTTTCTCACTCGCATTTAAATAAATTCGTGAAGGTGAAGAGAAGACATCTAAATGATTTGCAAGAGCCAAGGAATTTCAGTGCTTGTCATTTAAATAAATTCCTGAAGGTGAAGAGTAGACACCTAAACGATTTGCAATAACCAAGGAATCTCAATACTTCATCCGCTTAGAGACACATCGATTCGATCTAGGATAGCTAGCGTGAACTTAATCCAGAAAATACAGAATTCCAATGCTTAGTTGTCAAATGTAAATGACATTACTATCCAAAATACAAAATTCCAATGCTTAGTTGAGAATTTAAATCGAATTACAATCCAGAAAATGAAAAATTCCAATTCTTAGTTGAGAATGTAAATCGAATTACTATCCAGAAAATACAAAATTCCAATGCTTATTACTCAAAAACCCATCAAGGATTTACCAAATCAATGTCAAGAATAAAATGGCAGTTTATGAGAATATTTCCATGGGATGAACGCGAAATATAACTAATTAAAATTTCAACTCAAATAAGATTATAGTAACTGAAGGCAACGAAGAGTCAAAGATGTTCTTCAGTGATGGCGATCCTTTTGTCCTCCCTCTTTCTAACTGTAGAGACTTCATCGGTACCTCCCAGCCAATGCTAGGGGTACTCTTCTTCCCCCTTAGCCCCCCGAACCACAAAGGGGCCACACACACAAAACCATAAATCCTATAAATCCAAGCTTTCCTTTCAAGGTAGATCCACTACTCTCTATGAAGTTGGGTATCCCAACTCTCACAAGTAAAACCAGTCAAATATTTCGGCAACATAACCTTACCAATAACCAATCTCCTCCCCTTTCCGATCTTGACCATTTTATTTATATGAATTCTCTCATTGACACAGTCCCCTTGCACAATTAATTTGCTTTTTAATTAAATAAGTTAGAATTTATTCCCCCCTTACACTTGTCCCCCTTTCCCCAATTTGAACAATTAATTCCATATTTTGTTTTAATTAATAGTCTATTTCCCTCACATTTCTCAAATGTGCTCCTTAAATCACTCCTAGTTGTATATTTATTCCCCATATTCCCAATTAATGATTGATGCCTTACTAAATCTTAGTTGAGTTAAAATATCAATCTTCTTCTAGTTAGTCTAGTGTTATCTAGACTCTAGATACCACTCTATTCGTACACAATTTCTTTCATGCTTTATTCCTTTCTTACCTTAATTTCCAAATTGGTATTCTCTTGCACACATGTGTATTATATTAATTCTTTAGACTTATTTTATTTTTCTTAATTTCTTAAATTGATTTACCTCATTCCTATTTTGATTTAGTTAATAATTTAGTTTAGTCTCCTTACAAGAACTTAGACTTAGGCTTAATTTTTGAATAGGCTTAGACTCTCACTTGCGATTTACAATTAATAATTTCAATCCTTAATTAATTAATTAAATCCGGAAATGCTTAAATATTTTACAAGGTTTACTTATTCTCTCAATTTTTTCTAGGCCACCTAGATTCATTGACTCAAGTGTTACTTATGCGGCATACCCTTCATGACTCAACTCCGTGCTCCAAGGGTGCCACTCTCCTTTTGACTAGTTTTGGTAGTTTTCCAACCCTTGGAGTCAACACTCCATTCCAACGACCTTGTGAGAGACAAATGGCTTCAAAGGAATAAGGACCTCGCCTTATTGTGCGCCCCTTAGAATATTTATGAGCAATTATCTCAGTCTTCCTCACAACATCGTGGACCTCTCGAACTAAGTAATCGTTAACCTACAATTCAAGACACAAGGAGAGTGCTAGTAGGTTGTGGCAGGGATGCTACCACACCTCTCCCTTAATATATGGTTTCTATGCATGGCACCTTTACACCTTATGTGAGTCATATTAGCAAGCATTTTTTATCCTGCATCCATCAACAAAATAGTATCAATGATCCATATACAAAATCATACTATAATCGATCATATGTCACATATGCATAAATGAAATAATCAAACCATTACAATCCACTCCCTGACTCAATATAGAGTCAAAGGAGGTCCATTGATGACATCGACATCCACAATCTGTCAAGTGTTCTGCACACTCAGGGAATACTCGTCAATAACATTTTCCAATACATATATATAAAATAACATTAAATCACAACCATCAACATGATCATAAAAATCCATAAGAGAAACAAATAACCATGTACTATAATCGGATCACTTGCACACAAGTGTCCTCAAAGAATAAGTCGATAACATGTGCTCACAAGAACATGATGATACATACACCCCCTATTGTTTTAAAATTCATCTCGAAGTTGTAAAGTATATAAAATGCAGTAATAAAAGTATATGACATTATCTATATGTCTAATTTATCAAACATGTAAGGAAATTGCTAGCACATATCTTATGCATCATCCCAGGTAGCCGAGTGTGGACTATAACTGTCCCACTAGACCTTGACCTGATTGACTATTCGACGTCATAGCTATCAAATGTGATAGTCCAAAATGCAGATTAGCTCCGTAGTGAGAGCACCCTCATCCGACACCTAGAAAGAACTCATGCCAATCACATGTGTAGGATCACTAACATAATGTCTCAAAATAGATACATGAAAAACAATGTGCATACGTCTCAAAGAATCAGGAAAGGATAGTCCATAGGCCATGGTTCCTTTCCTTTCCACAACTTTAAAAGGTCCCACAAACCTAGGAGAGATTTTAGCTCCCTTTTCAAAATTGATTCTGATCTTATGTGGTTTCACCCAAAAGAAAACTCGATCACCAACTTCATAGTTGCGGTCAATGCGATGCGCATCAACATAACTCTTCTGTCGATCTTGTGCTTCTTTAATCCTTTGTCTTATCATTTTCATTTTGTCTTCCATTTCTTGGATCACTTCTGGTCCTACCAGGACACTATCCTCAAGTTGATCCCAAGTCAATGGTGTCTGACATGGTCTCCTGTATAGGAACTCAAACATTGTCATCTTAATGGTACTTTGGTAGTTTTTGTTGTACGCAAACTCTACTAGTGGAATGAACTCTTCCCAACACTTTTGTTGGTCCATTACATACATACGCAACATATATTGAAAAATTTGGTTTGTTCTTTCTGTCTGCCCGTTTGTCTTAGGGTGATACATTGTACTAAAGTTCATTTGTGTCCCCAAGACCTCTAGGAAACTGGTCCAAAAACGTCATGTAAACATCGATCCTTTATTAGATATGATCCTTTTTGGCACACCATGTAATATCACAATATCATTAATAAAAACTCTAGCTATGTCTGACACCTGATACACCGTATTTACAGGAATAAAGTGCGCACTCTTCGTCAGAGTGTCAACTACCAAGAAAATCAAGTCATGTCTCCTTTCCATCAGCGGCAATCCAACAATAAATTCCATCGAAATGACCTCCCATTTCGATTCTCGGATAATGCATGGCTGTAATAATCATGTCGGATGTCTATGTTCAAGTTTCACTTGCTGACATTCTAGACATCGCGCCACGTAACTAACTATGTCTTCCTTCATCCCTTTCCATAAGAATGAAGGCTTAAGGTATGACTTCATTTTGGAAACTCTCGAATGAGCCATGTACATTGTGTGATGCCCTTCACTTAAGATTGGGCTTCTTAATTCATCGTTAGGCGGTATGTAAATCATGTTGTTATATCTCATCAATCCGTCATTGTCCAATGTATATCCTTCAAACCTTGGTACCATCATGGTGTCTCGTCTAATATTTTCCTTAACCTCTTTATATTAGTCATCATTGATCTTTATAGTTAGAATATTTTCTCTAATATTTGTCTAAAGAGGTATCATGGAGAATATGTGTGGTCTCCAACTCAACACATTTGCCACTCTTGTTCACCGTTCCTTTAATGTAAGTAATCTTGAAGTTGTATTCGCTAATTAGTTTTTACCAACGCCTCTATTGTGTATTCAGGTCACTCTGTGTAAATATATGTTCTAGTCCATAGTGATATGTCTTTAATTCGAATTTTAGTCCGATCAAATAGTGTTTTCAAACTCTCAAGGAATAAGCAATTTCCAATAACTCCAAGTCATGTGTTGAGTAGTTCTCGAGTAGTTCTCCTCATGCCTTCTCAATTTCCTTGAAATGTAAGCGATCAATCGACCATATTGCATCAATACTATGATAACCTTTCGTTCGATACGTCTGTGCATACCAATAATTCCTTGTCCATGTCGGGGAATTTCAGTATCGACATTTTCATCAACAACTCCTTGAGCCTTTGAAATGCTTCCGCGCATTTCTCTCTCCATAAAAACTTCTTGTTTTTCTTCTGCAATTCTGTTATCAGATTTTCTATCTTCGAAAAACCTTCAACGTACCCTCAGTAATATCCTGCTAAACCCATAAAGTTGTGTACTTATTGTATGTTGTTCAGTGCAGGACATTCCATAATAGCCTCTACCTTCACAAGATCCACATTGATACCTTCACCGGATATAACATTCCCTAAGAAATGAATCTTCGATTAGTAAAACGAACATTTCGACGGTTTCCCGTATCATTTGTTTTCTCTCAAGCACTGTAGTACCGATCTTAAATGTTCGCAATGTTCTTCTGTCATCCGAGAATATATTAGTATGTCATAAATGAATAATTGAAGAAACTTGTACAAGTATTCATGAAACACCCCATTTGAATACCCCCAAGGAGTTTTTCAGTCCTAACAGTAAAACGGTAAACTCGTAGTGTTTGAACCTCATCTTGAATGCGGTCTTAGGAATATATTCCTCTTTAATTCATAACCGATGATATCCTGATCTCAAGTTGATCTTTGAAAACATCGTCTCTCCTTCATTTGATCAAACAAATCGTCTATCCTTGGAAACGTATACTCGTTCTTGATTGTCGCCTTGTTCAATTGACTGTAGTCAATACAAAGTCTCCATGACCCATCCTTCTTTCTTATGAAAATAACTGTTGATACTGAGAGGGGGGTGAATCAGTATCAAGTACAATTTAAAACCTTTTTCAACTTCTACTTCAACCATTCAACTATATCCAATGAGCAATGAACAATAGTATAAGAGTTACACCAATACACCATGCACAATATATGAGAAATAATCAATAGTTAATGTTCAAGGGAAGTAATGACTTCCAAAGGTAGCTACAACTTCCAAATGTAAAGGGAGGGATAAACATCTAAGAGGAAGATACAATACTCCAATATCAAGAGAGGACTTAACTCTCCATCCTTGCCCCTTCCTTCCACCCAAGAATATATGAGAGATAATAAAACTTTACATTAAATCATCACCATAAACCAACCATCACATAGAACCTGATAATGCTTCTTGAGACTTCTTCAATTTATGAAATTATTCAATTATTGGAATACTCGGATCCTGTAGATAATATTACTCAATGTATTCTCTGAAACTTTTCCAAGTTTCACTCCTTGAATCCTCCCAAAAAAGAAGTTATAGAGAGAATGGTAGACTTTGTTCAATTTTGGTTAATTTAGGAGACCAAACTTGTAAAGAATGCCTTGCACTCAATATTCAACATCAGATTCTGAAACTCGTACACAAGAAACTATAGTCCATAATATTTCCAATGCAATTTTTCTCACTTAATTTGTATTCTCTATGAAGAAGTTATGACTATTTTACCCGTAGCACTTTTTATTGACTAGCTTCAGGACTAGTCAAAAACCCTACCTTCCACAACGTGTATCTCAATAATTATAGTGAGTAAAGAGCTAACACTTCTACCACAGGTACCTTGATATGTCTTTTGAATACCATAGCAATTTCACCATCTAAATCATTCTAGAAAAAAAATTATAGCGAAAATGGTAAGATGACCTAAACATAACATACCTTAGAACACATCACTAAAAGACTTCATCCTCCCTTGAAATCTGGCCTTCTTTACCTCGGATTTCCTATGAAATTCGACTTGTGTATCAAATGAATGTATAATGATATTCATTTATACCATTTATGTCACTTCCTTTTAACATTAGGGCCAACCTGACACTTTCTTATTTTGTAATTCAGTTCTTTAATTATCTTCAGGGCCTACATGTACTTCCTTCTTCAATTCACTTTGTCATCTTCAAAAATTCATTTCTCCTCAACCATGAGGATCAACGTGACATGCCACATACAACTGGAAACAACATGATGTATACTATCCATCCATGGGTGTTGTATCTACATGTTCATTGTCCTCCATGTTGAAATACCTTCATCAATCTTGCGGTCCAAAACCCATGACTAGGGTTGACATCAATGACAACAACCAATATTCCAACAATCTCCCCCTTTGTCATTGATGGAAACACTCATTCTCCCCCTATCATTATGATCCCAATTTCTCTCCCCATTTGACATCAATGGAAAAGGGTAGGGCTTCTCCCCCCCCAAGTTTAATGGAAAAAGGTAACTCTCTTCTTTGGGGCTGCTCCCCTTGAACATCTGGCACTCAATAATAATTCATCCTTATTTTTGGTCTTTGGGACTTTTTCTTCCTTGGAATCATTTTCTGTGGCCTCTACCTTCTCTCTCTTCTTCATGTCTAGGATGTATATGTTTTTCAGTCTTCTTGTTGCAATTGCAACCAATCTTCCTAAGTTATTTTCTCTGATTTTACATTTTCAGGATTCAAACATAAGAGTGTATCCTTGATCACATATTTTGCTGACACTGAGGAGATTATGCTTCAGATCTTCAACCAATAGGACTTTTCCTGCTTTTACATTTTCACTTCCAATATTTACAATTCCCTTTCCAAGTATTTTAGTAGATGAGTCATCTCCAAATGTAACATTTCCAC
>ML779599.1:508440-544374 GCA_009831015.1 Picea engelmannii
TGATTGCCTTGTGTCCAAAATTTCCACAAGTATAACAATGTCCAAGAAAGAAATTTTGATACCTGGGAGTAAGTGATCTTCTTTGTGGTGTGGTCCATCTGGGTTCACGATCTATTCTTCTATAGTTTCCTTCATAATGATTTATTTCATACCTGATGGGAGAGGATCTTCTTGATGTCTCATTCCTTCTGAATTCTTGTCTTCTATCTTGTTGTTCAACTTGTTCTGGAGTGTTGGTTTCATCCTTTTCATCTTCCTTCTCTTATTTTGTTGTCTTCAAACTGTCATTGTATCCTAGTCCTTTCTTGTCATTTGGAGATCTTTGATTGCTAAGGATCTCATCTATTTTTTCAGTGTTTTTTTCAAACTTCTTCAACTTTTTTGTTGTCAATAGTAGCTCCCCTTTTGTGTTATCCAATTCTTCTTTCAATTTCTCATAATATTCTAATTGTTCCTTCAAGCTATTAATGGTCTTTTCAAGCTTGTAATTATCTTCTTCACAACTACTCATTTCACCTTTTAGTATTATGTTTGTGTTTCTAAGATTGCTATTTTCAGTTTCAACATGCTTCAACTTTTGAAGATTCTCATCTTCTTGTTCATTCTCTGCATTGTCTTTGTATCCCCAAAATTAATCAAGGTTGGTTTCTTCGTCTGAATCTTCTTCACAAATTATTTCTTCTTCTTTATAATTTGTGTAATCATCATCTTGGGTTTCTTGGGTTATGAAGAGGACTTCTCCTCCATCATTATCTTCTTCATCACTCTCATCTAAGGAGATGTCATCATCCTTGGAGTAGAAGCTCTTTTTATTGTTGAGACTTCTCTTTTTATAGTAGCAGTTTTCAAAAATATGTCCTATTCTACCATAGTTAAAGCATTTGAGAGGAGACTTACCTTTGTATCTTCCACTTCCCTTCTGAAACCTTCTTACAAAATTTGTTATTTCTTCATCAAGGTCGTTATCCTTGTATTTTGTCTTCTTTATGGATTTAAAGGCTGCTTCATCGTTTGGCTGGTCACTTTCTGTACTTGTTCTCATTTCATATGCTATAAGAGACCCATGTAATTCATCCATTGTCATTTTGGTCAAGTCCCTAGTTTCTTCAATGGCAGATACCTTAGCATCATACTTCAAGAGAAGTGATCTCAACACTTTTTGTACAACCAATGATTCATCGAGCTCTTCACCTAATCCTATGATAGCATTAACAACTTCGTTAACTCTAAGAAGATAGGTTGCAATATCTTTCTTTTCATTCATCTTCAAATTTTCAAATTCTTCTCTATGTTGTTGAAGCTTGACCTTCTTATCTTTTGGATCACCTTCATGGATACTCTTGAGTTTGTTAAATACCTCTTTAGTAGTGTTATATCCCATCACTTTGCTAGCAATGGTTGGTGCCAATGCTGCTAGAATAACATGTCTGGATTTTGAACTACAACTCATAAGCTTCTTCTCATTTGGATCGGTTGGAGCATTATTTGGGATTACATATCCATTTTCAAAAGAGTAACAAATGTCTACTCCCAAATCCATTAGGTAAGTTTTCACTCTATCACTCCGATATGCATAATTTGTTCCATCAAATTTTTGAATCCCATTTGAAATGTTCTCATGGTCATTCATCTATGCTCAGGATTTTCCTTCTAGTGGTTAAACTATTCTGAAGGCAACCTTCTCTGGTACCAATTGTTGATACTGAGAGGGGGGTGAATCGGTATCAAGTACAATTTAAAACCTTTTTCAACTTATACTTAAACCATTAAACTATATCCAATGGTCAATGAACAATAGTATAAGAGTTACACCAATACACCACAATACACCATGCACAATATATGAGAAATAATCAATAGTTATTGTTCAAGGGAAGTAATGACTTCCAAAGGTAGCTACAACTTCCAAATGTGAAGGGAGGGATAAACCTCCAAGAGGAAGATACAATCCTCCAATATCAAGAGAGGATTCAACTCTCCATCCTTACCCCTTCCTTCCACCCAAGAATATATGAGAGATAATAAAACTTTACATTAAATCATCACCATCAACCAACCATCACATAGAACCTGATAATGCTTCCTGAGACTTCTTCAATTTATGCAATTCTTCAATTATTGGAATACTCTAATCCTATATATAATATTACTCAATTTATTCTTTGAAATGTTTCCAAGTTTCACTCGTTGAATCCTCCCCAAAAATAAGTTTAGAGAGAATGGTAGACTTTGTTCAATTTTGGTTTATTCAGGAGACCGAACTTGTACAGAATTCCCCATGCTCAATATTCAACATCAGATTATGAAACTTGCACACAAGAATCTAAATTATGTACTATTTCCAATAAAGTTTGTCCCACTTCATTTGGATTCTCTATGAATAAGTTATGACTGTTTTTACCGGAACACCTGTTTATTGACTAGCTTCAGGACTGGTCAAAAACCTTATCTTCCACAGAGTGTATCTCAATAATTATAGAGAATCACGAGCTGAAAATTTTACCACGGGTACCTTGATATGTATTCTCAATACCATAGCCATTTAACCATATGAATCATTCTAGGAAAAAATTATAGCGAAAATGGTAAGATGACCTAAAAATAACATACCTTAGAACACATCACCAAAAGATTTCATCCTCCCTTGAAATTCGACCTTCTTTACTTTTGATTTCCTTTGAAATTTGACTTGTGTATCAAACGAATGTATAATGATATTTATTTATACCATTTATGTCACTTCCTTTTAACATTAGTTCAGACCTGACACTTTTTTATTTTGTAATTCAGTTCTTTAATTATCTTCATGGCCTACATGTACTTCCTTCTTCAATTCACTTTGTCATCTTCAAAAATTCATTTCCTCTCAACCATGAGGATCCAAATGACGTGCCACATACCAATGAAAACAACATGATGTATACTATCCATCCATGGGTTTTTTATATGCATGTACATTTTCCTTCATGTCCAAATACGTTCATCAATCTTTCGGTCCAAAACCCATGACTAGGGTTGACATCAATGAAAACAACCAATATTCCAACAATAATAGGCACACCCCAAGGTGACACACTTGGACGTATAGGCCCCAAGTCCAACAACTCCTTCAATTGCATTTTCAACTCCAGTAACTCAAGCATTGACATCCAATAAGGCATTCTTCTATCGGTTCAGTTCCAGGTTTCAAGTTGATTGTAAAGTCCAATTCTCGTTCAGGTAGAAAACTTGGTAACTCTTTTGGAAGCACGTCAGAAAAATATCATACTACTAGAAGGTTTTCTAATCCTTCCACCTCGTCCCTTTTGTTTAGCGCTAATATTGCATATAACTTACATCCCTTGCCCATATCTTCTATAGCTATAGGAAGAAATGAACCCCAGGGACACTCCCTGGTTTCTTCCTACAATCACTCTTCTTTGTCCCACATCATTGGTCAAACTTTACCATTTCGTCTTACAGTTGAGTATTGCGTTGTGCAATTCCAACTAGTCCATACCAATCACTATGTCATAATATCCTAAGATCGTGACATATAGGTTTTCCTTCGTTACAAAATATCCAAAGTTAATGTGAGAGTCTGTAACCTTTCCTCCAACCTTTTGTTTGGCACCCAAAGCCATTTATACGTATCTAAACTTGTCCTTCTCGAATGCCTTTACCTTAGTTATTTTTAGCATTGTACCAAAAATAAATCTCTATGTAGCACCTCGATCTATCAAAATACTAAAAGTTTGGTGGGCAATTGTACCTGACGTCTTGACCATAATGGACTAGTGCTTGGCCTAGCAGTTATTCATCACTGCATGAATCCCGTGGGACTTTCCCAAATCTCCAACTATAGTGTATTCTACTAATCCAGCTGCTCTAACCCTCTCAATCGGACAATCTAGCAGGTAATGTCCAATATTGAATCTTCGATCCAATACTCCTTGTCCCCAAAGTAGAAGATACTTTCTTACTAGCATGAGATCCTGGTTTGTTTTGTTGAACATGCCTAAACTACTGCTGATGTGGGAGACACTACTATTGATTGGGTGGTCCTTTGTAGGGAGTCCGTTGTTGAGGAGTCGATATTCATGAACATAGATCTTCTAGATGTATCTCGATATCCTGATGTATGTCTGACTGGTGTCTAATGTTGTTGCACTGCGGATGTCATTTTTCCAGTTAGCCTTGCCGGAGCCCTGCCCTTACCCCCAGTGGTTAGCTCTTCCTCAGCTATGAGGGCCTTCTAGACTACATCGTGTAACATCTGAGGCATTAGGATCCTCACCTTCACATGAATGTTGAAGTTAAGGAAGATTAAAAACTTGTTAACCTTTATCTTTTATGTGTTAAGATGTGGAGCATACCTAAGAATCTCCATGAATTGGGCCTCATACTCTAGCACCATATGACCACCTTGTCGCAAGGTGTTGAACTCATTGAGTTGGTGCTTGATGAATTCCCCTAAAAAATACCTCTCTCGAAACCGTTCCTCAAATAGTTTCCATGACATGTCTTCGACGACCATGTTTAGTTGAGGTAGGAGTGTCTTCCACCATAGAAGAGAAATCCCCTTTAGTTGAAATATTGCCATGTGGAATTTCATGCTGGATGTTTAGTCACGAAGTCCAAAGAACATCATCATGTTCTACAAACATGCCCCGATGTGGCACCCATGAAATCAAGAATATTCACCTTGTCAAGTTCTCTGTGATTGCTACCACTACCAGCTGAAGCGCACTCTAAACCCTCATTGGGTACAGGCATCTTTGCCTCATCTCTATCTAGTCAATTAATCAAGGCCTCTAACATCCTTTGAAAGGACCTCATCAAGCCAACCACATCCTCCACAACAACCTGCTCCTTCCCAATGACTTGTTCTTCTCCTTGGGGGTTAACACCTCTGGCGTGGATGCTACTAGAGGCATCGCACCTCCTCCCGTAGTACCACGTCCTCTACCTCCATGACGTCCTCTAACCATGATTACCTTCATGGACAAATTTTAATTTTAATTAGTGATAAGTTATTAATCAAGTATTTAATATAGTGGAAGGCGTAATGATCCCAATTCGTAGTGTTGAACCCGCTATGACACCATATGTAATGTCCCCTCCATTACAACAATGAATAGCAAGGTGCAATAGGTAAAAAAAATAAAATCGCATAAGGATATTACAATCGTCAGAACATAATTAATATCATATCAAGAGACACATCATCATAACTAATATCGACACCTAATCAAAGCATTAACATATCAATAGTTGTGCATAATCAACACATCATCATAATAAACAATGACACAAATCAACACATCATGATCAACTGAAGCAAAATACTAATAATTGATCAACTATGTCACTGAATATTAAAAGAACTACCCTCCCAACCTACCCTGCAAGGTTAGGACCTCCAAGACACATAAGAAATGCTCAAGTCCGAGATTCATCTGATTGATTTTGACCATTTAAGGTCTCAGGAATGGTGACTATTCTAAGGAACAAGGAGGTATCTAAGTCCCTTAATCAATCACAACTCATAAGTCCAGACTAGATTATAAGTCATACATAAACATTATTTGATGGAACAAGAGTAATCTAATTACTGAATCAATCATACATCAACATTATTTTAATGGCACAAGAGTAATCTAGTTACTAAATAAATCATACATCAACATAATTTCATGGCGCAAGAGTAATCTAATTACTATATCAATAATACATCAACATTATTTTCATGGCACAAGAGTAGTCTAATTACTCAATCGATCATACATCAACATTATTTTAATGGCGCCAAAGTAATCTAATTACGCAATCAATCATACATTGACATCGCCTTAAAATTAGATGAAAATAGAACAAAATAGTTTCACTTAGAAAATAAATAGATAAATTCATATACCATTACAAATGGAAAGGAATTAGGGGTGTTATTTATTAATGTCTTGGTTGAAGTCTTTCAATGATTATGCAGTCTTGACTATCACTAACAATATTGTAGAGATCCCCAAATGGGGTGTCATTGCGCACCAGGTGTCAACCATATCAGACAGGAGGTGGCCACCATGGCGCTAGCCACGTGATAGGTGCATGCCAACCCCTCTCGCCACCTCCATGTATTTAAAACTACCTTGCGCTAACCATGGCACCATTAATATCAGTGCGCTTTGCTCTGGCTTTTCGTCCCGTCGATGGCTCAAAACCATGAATCAGACTTTAATCAGCTCGTGTGTGTTTTCCTCCACCAGTGATTTTAGCATCATGAACTCCATTAGGCACATTCACATCTCCCTTCATCCTTGACTAAGTCCTCCTGCAGACTGCACTCCCCCCAGTTGCTCCTTTGCTACCTATGCTTCCTTTCGACGCTTGCAAGCCTACACAACGTCTCGTCCATGCCAAGACAAAGGGGGAAATCCAAGCGCGGCTCAGCCTGGTAGCACACTCGACCGCGCGTGGCTCTCCGACCCTCGCCTTCACCCTCTCACAACTCTTCACCCTCATCACCCTCCTCGCCATCCTCTTCATCATCACCTGGTCTTATCCTTAGCAATCTCCCGCTCCTATCCTTGCCTTTTGTAAGCCAGATTTAATGGTTTGATCTCTCTGGAAATTATTTGGGTTTCAACCTAGGGCCAGTCTCATATTTGGCCTCCACCTCGCAGCCAATTCATGTCGCTCCTCCCAACTCGCCAACGAACACACCAACCCGTTCTCCCCCAGCCCAACCCCACTGCACCCAAACACAGAGTGAAGGATTTGGAGCCAGCCATGGACCACAACAAGAGCTTCACTCTGACACAGACTCAACATCAGGCTCAAAATTACAAGAAGGCCTTGCAATTCTACAAGGCCTGGTCTTTGAATTACGAGAGGGTCTGGTTGACTTGTGCTTTCGGATGGAGATATTGAATGGGAAGGCAACGTTGTTCTTGCAAATGTTGTCAGCATTATAAGGAGCATGCCACCCCACCGGTGGAGAAGCATATTCCGCAAAGGATGAGCCGTTGATTCCTGCATTAGCTGTGAACAGGACCATAGAGGACGAAGGGACACCAGTCGAGGAGGAAGCAACATGAACCACAAACCCAACGATTAATTCCACCTCCCTCGACATGTGGCCACACTACCAGCCTACCACATGATATGCAAAGGTTTCTCTATGCATGGTTAGCAGGGTGTCTTACTTTTATTCTGCCTCATGGGGCCTATAGTCATATTTTGTCTGTTTTAATTATGTCAGTGTTAGTCGACATGTCGATTCGGTCTCCCACAGGGGACTGTAATTTTGGTATTTAGTCATTGTAACCTCTACGGATGGTATCTTAAGACTCTAGGTTTCGACATGTTCGACTGGATGAACTGGTTTCCCCTCAGGGTAGTTCAGTTTCTACAGTCTGGAACTAATGTTGATACTATAATTTCTATTTTTTTGAGGTTTTTTATACAATCTAACTTACAAAAAAAAAAAAACAATATTGCGGAGATGACTAGGATACATGAATCTCATTCAGTTAAAATAATCAATTCTAGAGTTCATGCTTACTAACTTATGCGGATTGATGAGTTGGTTTTCAAGGAATGGTGGGTTATATTCACTTACCTTTATAGTCAAAGGTATGGATCTATTTCCTAGCAAAAAAGTTTGAAGCCTTTGAATTTTTTGTTAAAAATAAAATCTCTAGTAGGGATCCATTAAAGACATGCATATTTGATTGTCGAGATATTTGAGAATATAGATCTAATGATTTTGTACGTTATTGTAGGGAGCATGAAGAAGTCGTTCACTACTATTTATACTTTGAGAAAAAATGAGTTGTAGAGAGAAATAATTGGGTCATGTGGGACATTGCACATTGTATGATGAAATATAATTAGAAAGTTAATGAGGTTTTTTTAGCATAAGCATGTAATTGTGCAATATATTGGATTAACCAGAGTCCCACCAAAGTTGTTTGGAACAAAACCCTGGAAGAATCTTAGTGAGGATAAAATCCAATAATATAAATGTTTTCATGTTTAGGAGCATGTATGCACCCAAGGAACAATGTAATTCAAAATTTGTTGATAGAAGGTGCTTGTTAGCGATTTGAGAAAATCACAGGAAGATAACCTCTAAAGGTGGGTTTCTACAAGAGATAGTTCATCAAGGTCGCAGGGGGAGTTTATCTAAAAGTGGTTTGCTACAGGAAAGGTATTTTTAATCGTCGAAAGAAACAAAAAAAATGCAGGAAGGAATATCTCTGCATGAAATTTGATATAGGAGTGTTAAGTACCAAATACCTAAATACAAAATATCACAATAGATCCCAAGATATCTGAACAATTAGTTCACTATATTATTATATCTAATTACCCATTTATTATATCTAACTACCATAGTGGGCCTTATTTAATAATATAGTGGACCTAGTCCACTATATTATTAAATAAGGCCCACTATGGTAGTTAGATATAATAAATGGGTAATTAGATATAATAATATAGTGGACCTAGTCCACCTTACATTGAATGACCTCCACTATTATCACTATGGGCCCTCTGGGCCCCCCCACTACCTCTCTAGCTACCTTACAAGGAGATTCACTAAAGGGGAGGCACATTCAATCATTGGAGAAAACACAATTTCTAGAAGAACTCGCTACAAGAAATTCGCCAACAGTCATTTAAGGAATTTTGTGATGGTGAAGAGAAGACATCTAAACGATTTGCAAGGGACAAAGAATTTTTTGATGAATGTTATTTAAATAATTTCATGAAGGTGAAGAGAAAACATCTGAATGATTTGCAAGAGCCAAGGAATTTTGTTTACTGACATTTAAATAAATTCGTGAAGGAGAAGAGAAGACATCTAAATGATTTGTAAGAGACAAGGATTTATCTGACTGTCATTTGAATAAATTTGTGAAGGCGAAGAGCATATCACATACAAACGATTTGAAAGAGCCAAGGAATTTCACTGACTGTCATTTAAACAAATTCGTGAAGACGAAGCGAAGAAATCTAAACGATTTGCAAGAGCCAAGGAATTTCGTTGTCTTTCCTTTAAATAAATTCGTGAAGGTGAAAAGAAGACATCTAAACGATTTGCAAGATCCAAGGAATTTCGTTGATTGTCATTTAAATAAATTCTTGAAGGAGAAGAACAGACATCTAAACGTTTTGCAAGAGACAAGTAATTTCATTGACTATCATTTAAATAAATCCGTGAAGGTGAAGAGAAGACATCTAAACGATTTTCAAGATCTAAGGAGTTTCGCTGACTGCCATTTAAATAAATTCATGAAGGTGAAAAGAAGGCATCTAAACAATTTGAAAGAGCCAAGGAATCTCAATACTTCATTCGCTCAGAGACACATCGATTTGATCTAGGATAGCTAGCACGAACTTAATCCAGAAAATACAAAATTCCAATGCTTAGTTGTGAAATGTAAATGGAATTGCTATCCAGAATACAAAATTACAATGCTTAGTTGAGAATGTAAATGGAATTACTATCCAAAAAATGAAAAATTACAATACTTAGTTGAGAATGTAAACGACATTACTATCCAGAAAATACAAAATTCCAATTCTTATTATTTAAAAACCAATGAAGTATTTACCAAATCAATGTCAATAATAAAATGGTGGTTTATGACAATATTTTCGGGCAATGAACATGAAATCTAACTAATTACAATTTCAACTCAAATAAGAATATTGTTACTGTAGGCGACAAAGAGTTGAATATGTGCTTCAGTGATGGAAATCCTTTTGTCCTCCCTCTTGCTAGCCATAGAGACTTCACCGGTACCTCCCAACCAACGCTAGGGGTACTTTTCTTCCCCCTTATCCCCCTGATCCGCAAAGTGGATATACACACAAAACAAAAAATCCTCTAGCTCCAAGCTTGCCTCACAAGGTTGAGCCACCACTCTCTCTCAAGCTGGGTATCCCAACTCTCATAAGTAAAATCAGTCAAACACTTCGGCAGCATAACCTTACCAATAACCAGTCTCCTCCCCTTTCCCATATTAACCATTTTCTTTATAGGAATTCTCTCATTGACACATCCTCCTTGCACAATTAATTTTCTTTTTATTTAAATAAATTAGAATTTATTCCCCCATTACACTTGTCATCCTCTCCCCAAGTTTCACAAGTAATTCCATATTGTGTTTTAATTAATAAGCTATTTCCCTCACATTTCTCAAATGCACTCCTTAAATCACTCCTAGTTGTCGTTTTATTCCCCATATTCCCAATTAATGATTGACGCCTTACTAAATCTAAGTTGAGTTAAAATTGGAGTCTTCTTCTATTTAGACTAGTGTTAACTAGACTCTAGATACCACTCTATTCGTACACAATTTATTTCATGCTTTATTCCTTTCTTATCTTAATTTCCAAATTGGTATTTTGTTGCACACATGTGTATTATATTAATTCTTTAGACTTATTTGATTTTTCTTAATTTCTTAATTTGATTTACCTCATTCATATTTTGATTTAGTCAATAATTTACTTTAGTCTCCTTACAAGAACTTAGACTTAGGATTAATTTTTGAATACACTTAGACTCTCACTTGGGATTTATAATAAAAAATTTCAATCCTTAATTAATTAATTAAATCCAACAATGCTTAAATATTTTACAAGGTTTAATTATTCTCTCAAGGTTTTCTAGGCCACATAGATTCATTGACTCAAGTGTTACTTACATGACATGCCCTTCAAGACGCAACTTCGTGCTCCAAGGGTGCCAATCGCCTTTTGACTGGTTTTGGTAGTTGTCCAAACCTCGGAGTCAACACTCCATCCGGACGACCTTGTGAGAGACTAAGGGATTCTAAGGAATAAGGACCCCACCTTATTGCATGCCCCTTAGAATATTTGTGAGTGACTCTCTCAATCTTCCCTCACGACATCATGGACATCTCGAACTAGGTAGTGTTAACCTAAAATTTTAGTCATGGTGGGAGTGATGGTAGGATGTGACAAAGACGGTTCAACACCTCTACCTCAATATCTAGCTTATGTGCATGGCCCCTTTACTCCTTATGTGAGTCAGATTAACAAGCATCCGTCACCCTACATCCATCAACGAAACACTGTCAATGATCCTTATACAAAATAATACTATAATCGATCATATGTTACATATGCATAAATTAGATACTCAAACCAATACAATCCACTCCCTGACTCAATCCGAAGTCCAAGGAGGTCCATTGATGCCATCGACATCCACATTTTGTCAAGTGTCTTGCACACTCAGGGAAAACTCATCAATAGCATCTGTCAATACATATATATCAAATAACATTAAATCACAACTCAACATCATCATAAAAATCCGTAAGAGAAACAAATAACCATGTACTATAACTGGATCACTTGCACACAAGTGTCCTCAAAGAATAAGTCAATAACATGTGCTCGCAAGAGAGGGATGTTACAATCATAAAATGACCAACTCCTACCCTTGAAGTTGAAGTTAGGATAGTTGAAGGAGTTGTAAAATAATTTTAGATGTCCATAGTGTCATTTGTATCTATGGTTGAACCGATATGTGCAATAAGCAATGAGTTGAAAGAGTTTCATGTGGGGAAAGAATCAATTGAAGTATTTTGGATAGCTAAATAAAATATTATTCAAGCACTAGTTCTCATATTTTTCAATTTGCAAAATCCCTTTGAAGTGGACACAAGTGCAGGTGGGATGATATGGAATTAATCCTAATACAAGGGCATAAGCTATTTTTTTATCATGGTGAATATTTTCATGGATAAGTCTTCAACTACCCCACATTTGACAAGCAACTCCATGTTTTACAATCATAATCATGAAAGAAATAAAGATGATAAAGTCATTTATATTCAACATTTTCATCAGAGATAAATGCATACTTCCACCAGTAATTCCCCTTTTGAAACATGTTTTATATGTTTCTACCTTCATCTTTACATTTGGTATATATATAACATGGAGAAAGAAGGAAGATGTAATCAGAGAAGCACCAAAAAAGTAAAAATTCATCGACAAGATCAAGGAAACCCATTTGCAATTTCAGGACACAATAATTAAATCAAATGAGAAGTACAATGTTGGGCATGACCAACACAAAATTGAAAATGTATTTAAGGTACGAGGTCAACTTTAATTACACCTAAATGAAGAGAGGTTTTGGTGACTGAATAGTAAGTACAGGCTCTATGATATAGTCCTTTCAAAGTGTTGGAACATGTAGGAAATAATTCCTATAGACTTAGTCTACATCCATACATGTGCACTTACTCCGTAGTGAATATTCAAATCCAAAACTCTACCAGTCATTCATGCTTGATGATGAAAATGGGGAGCATGTCTTACCTACCATAGAAGACATAGAATTGGAATATGATTCAAAGTTATCTAAAGATAATTTTTTGCAAAAGAAGTTGGTAATAGCTAGATGGAGGAAATATGAAATCTAGTAGGTTGGGTTAAAAGATGATAGATTTTAAGAAAGAAAAAGTGGTACTCTAGGGAGAAGGTTCAGAAAAATGTTCATCATCTCCTTTAGTAAAATATTTTGGGTATCAAGATATTCCCAAGGTAGGGAGGTATGATTAGAAATGGATCACTAAATAAATTTTCAAGTATTTTGGTGGACTATTCTACTAATTGATGGAAATGAAACATTGAACAAAATAATTGAAAATTGCATAAGTTAGGGATCCTTATGGGATAAAATTGACTGGGAAAAACTAAATCTCCAAACTGTCTTAAAGACCGCACACCACACCACACCAAATTGAAATAAAATGAACATGTGTGCTTAAAAGAGTATTTGGAAAGCTTGTGAATCTATAAAATCTAATCTTTAGTAGAAAAGTGACATAAAAAAAATATTTTCTTTAATGAGAATTCCATTTGATAATCACATATTTTGTTATGTAATGGTAAAACAATAACAAAAATGTTTTAGTTCACAAAATCTCTATGTTGATGAGGCATAAAAAAAATTAAGAATATATTTGACACTCAAGTCCGAGATTACAAGGTATCACTGCAATTAAAAAGAACAATTTCAAAAATCATGTCTAAGACTAAATGTTTTCACCAAAATCAAAAAAAGAATTTTAACTACCCAAATAAGATAAACTAATTCTATCAAAAGCTTCTTACGCAGATGAGATAAATTAATTATGAAACATATCAAACAATTAATGCTTCATAATTTCTTCATTATCACGATGTTGAAAGGTGGAGATACTAGATATGAAACTATACTAAGTCTTCAAGACATACAATCATGTTGATTGCTATAAATGATGGTGTGCATCAAACTTAATAAACCATAAAGACTCAATTGGAAATATAGCCTCATAACCATCTAAAATATTGGTCCTAGGAGGATTAGCCTTAAATTAAAATCAACTCTTTAGAGTGGCCCAACTAAAATTCCTTGTGTGTGAAAAAATGAAAACTATAAAGCGTCTTTTGTAACTTTGAGATTTTGCAATGTTAAGCTCAAATTGGGTTTCTAAGTTTTACATGGAGCTTCTCCCGTGGCCCAAAACCACTCAATTATTTTTAATACATATTGATATATTATTAATAAGGTACAAACGTTTTTTTGAAAGTGGTTGACAAAATATTATTTAAGAAAATTTAACATAATTTAAATACTTTACATTAAATTTAACATATACTTTGTACCTTATATAAAAGCTGCTTAATATATGTCAGTTTTTGTTTGCAATTTACATGTCAAATTCAAACGATTAAAATTAAGATCAGATACGTATACATGAACATAATTTACATATAATCGTGATATAATTTGAGAAACCTCTTCAAATTTTACTCATATATATTTGTTAAAATGAGAAACCTCTTCAAATTTTACTCATATATATTTTGTCAAAATTTTTCTATTAGGATTATTTAGAAACATTTTTCTTAATATATAAATATAAATAGTGGATCCATGTTAAAGAATGCAGATATGGCATGAATGAAAAAATAGTTGTTATTTTTTTTTATAAAAATAGATATATTTATTTAAACAAAATTTGGTGTAATTGATATTAAGAAATGTAAGAAATTACTTGGTTTTTTTTAGAATTTTGTTTTTATGTTTGAAAAGCTTTAAGAGGAATGTTCCTAGATCACCATAGTTTTGATAAGTTAAAAGGTTAAGAAGGTTGATACTATAACAAATATTTTGAAATCTTGATTTAATGTGTGTTTATATATAACATTATAAAAGAAAACAATTTTCATCTTCAACCCCCATAGTGTCACAAAGATGAAAAATTCTTTCAACCCATGACATTTTGGGAATTGTCAAATGTCTTGTTTCGATATGGAGGTCATGGGAGCTTGTTCTTATTTTATCAATTTTGATTTTTCTTTTCTGCTAGTCAATGAAACAAGATATTTTCATCTTCTAAATTAGGGTTTATCACATCCTTATAACATCTTAATTTTATTTTATCCTGTAATTCTTTATAATGCCATAATTTCTCCTTCAATTTAGATGTATTAATATTTTAAATATTATCATTACTACTTATAGTGACCTCTTCATTTAGTCCCCAATGATTTTGCCAAGACTTGGCATCTTTATGCCATCATACTTCAACTATTGGTGGTTTTGACTAAAGTTTGAAGCAAGCTTGGGAAGCCTATTTTCTTACATGTTTATTTTATTCTTGTAAATTAGGTACCTAGTCATAAGTGTGCTCTCAATGGGGGAAATACTCACTTCTATGAGGAGGATAAGATAGGGTGTATTATATTTAATTTTGAGATTGTAATTTATACAACATTTTTGGATTTGTTTTTTTGTTTTAAAGTTGTTTTCAAGTCCAATGTAAGCTTCCATTTATCCTTTTCTCAATTCTATAGTTCCAATTAAGCTTGTGATGAAGATTAATTTTGAGATATTTGTATGAAGTCACTTCCTCCATGTAGTTGTTTTCATACATAAAATTAGCATAAGTGATATTTTTGGATTTAATTTTCATAATCTTTGTTTTGAGAGTGTTGAAAGTCATGCCTGTACTAGAGAAAAAATCTTTGAGGATATTTATTTCCTTTTCAAGAACATAGGGACTTCTTTTTATAAGAACAATATCATTGGAATAAAGAAGAATGATGATGATTGTACCAATAGAAGTCACCCCTACACAACCTACTTCTTCCAAACAATCTTCCAGCTTTCCAATGTATATTCCAAAAAAGGGTATGGGACATTAGACAACCTTTTTGAACTCCTATATTACAACTAATTTCTTCCAACTAGCTCTCAATTTTCTTGGACTTGGAAATAAAGTTCTCCTACAACCTTACCATAACAACTCTCAACTAGAAAGGAACTTTTATCTCTGTGTCAAAATCTTTTCTAAAGTCAATGAAACAACATAAGGGATTGGATAATTACACGTATTATTTTATTGCCTCATTTATAAATAGGTACAATGAGGTTTTGACTACTAAATTGGAAAACTTGGATGTGAGGGTTGGGATACACCCTCTAATTTTTAATATTTCAACTTGGTCGCCTGTGATGTTCTTATATTTCTTTTTTGTGAGATTCTTGACCCCAAACTCTATCCCATCTATTAAAAAACATATTTCCCTATGGATTCATAAATATTTTTATTGCTTTTTTTAGTTTTACTAATTAGGATTTTCCTCCAAAATTTCTTAGGATCTAGGATTGATATATGCAAAAACTTTTCTTTATTTCTATTTATATGGTTATTTTTCCTTTTAATTAGAGATTTATTTTACTCTCCTTATCCTACCAAATGTTATTTTTCTTTTTACACAACACTTTGATAGAGAACTGATCAATAGAAGTAGAGGAAGTTGTCATAAAATTATGATAAAAATATTCAATATTGTACTTATTTCATTAAAAAATTTAATTCACTATTTAAATATGGATCATCTTTATTTTTCTCCAAAATCAATTATTTTTGGTTATCCTAATTATCTTCAATAGAACTTTTGGGTTTAGAGTCAAAGATAAAGATGTATAATTACTGTCATTTATAATAGGTCAAAATTTACAATTTGTTGGTACAAGAAAATATCATAACTTCAATTAAACATGTGGACGTGCAATGATTATGAACCCAAAACATATGTGGACGTGCACCAAGTGGGAACCAAGAACATCAAATTACTTTAAGAGGGTTGCTCAATTTGAACGTTTCTTACATTAAAACCCATATTACTTCTACGCTGCCTAGGTGCATTTTGCACATGCTGAGCACTTTCTGTCCAATTTTCAATGGAATGCCAATAAAATAGCTCAAACAAGTCTGTGTTGCATGTAAGAAAACGCGTATGTGCAGATCGTCAACATGTGTTGCCTTTGATGGGAATTTGGCGTCTAGTACACCGACACCCAGGCTTATTTGGTGATAATACCCCGCCAGATGTGAGTAGAGCTCCTGCCCCACCATTATATACCGAATATTTTGTGCGTTGAGGGCCGGGTGGATTGGCTATTTTTACAGTACATCTCCCTCCTACTGTACTGTTAAAAAACACCTTTTACCATGATGAATTTTCTAATTATAATTTCATTTTTTGAATGAAAAATTAGGGAGAAAATTACAGAAACACACTTAAAACATAATAAAAGAAATGAAAAACAATTTTCAATTTATGTCCAACAATCAAAACGCAGTGCATACCATTTTGAAACGTTACGCAAAACTTTCTTATGTCAATTTGATCGTGGCATCTCATTAGCTGAGATAAGTATTTCGGGAGAATTAAGCTTTTATTTATCAGAAAGTTTATTACTGCTCATCGTCGGAGAATAAGTTTTTATTTACAGGTTTGGTTAATACACACGATAGCATTATCAAATATTGTTTTTTAATCTTGTAAATATAATAAATTATTATATTATTATAAATTATGTAGTTAAATAAATTGTTTGAAAATTTTGAAAATTAATAAATTTAAAAATTGGTTAATATATGAATTTAATTTTTGTTATTATTCTCGGTCAGAATTCATAAGAATTTTGTTTAAAGTTATAATTTCATTATTAATATGAATATTATTTATAAAACTTTGTTTTAAAAAAAATTATTTATTTTTAAAAACTATTTAAATAATTAAAAATTTGATATATATATATATATATAATTGGTTAAATTTTTTTTGATTTATTTTAAAGGTGATCCAAATCATTAGAATTAAAAAAAAAAAGGAATAAACAAGATAGAATTTTTCTTCACCATAAAAATTAAAAATATTAAGAGGAGATGAAGTTTAACATTTATAATACTCACAATGAAAGTTTTGAATGTTTATATGATATTTAAAATTTTTGGTGCTGATAACATTTTTGAAGATCTGACCTGGATTTGAGAATGGTTGATGGTCCTCTGAAACCCTAGAAAAACTATGTATGATTTGTTCCTCATGTAGATGAAACGATTGCACGGATCACGCCAGCTGGAACAGATACGGCGTAGATGATGGTTCGAGATGAGTCGAGAGGGGGGGCCGGGAACCCCCCTCATATAGGAATGTAGCAGCGAATGAAAGAGCTAGAACACGTGCAAAGAGGCCTTCTTTTGAGCCGCCGCCGCCACACCTGAGAGTGTAGCTCTTGGCCAAAGAACAACGATTCAGAAAACCAATGAATGTGGAGCCAAGCACGTCTCATCCAAACGAATCTCGAATATGGGAACTAGGAAAATGCATTTCCCAATCTGATAATCCTTCAAGATATCTCATTAGCTCAACCAGGGTTGGGGAACACACTCAGTTCATGCAGGAGCATTCCCTCATAGGCAAGTTCATGGGTCTCTGGCCTTCAAAACAGGATCTCTTGAGATGGATCGAAGAATGGTGGAACCCCAAAGGAGATTTTGAAGTTCAGCTCAGTTCCAAGGGGTTCTTCATGGTCATCCTTTACAATCTAGAATACAAGGACATAATTTTTTATAATGGGCCATACTTCTACAACTCAACAGGACCATTTTTTCAATTCTGGATGGACCACTTTAGCCCAGAGAAGGAAGATTTCACAATGGCTCCAGTTTGGATCAGGCTTTACTCCCCGTTGAAGGAATTCTGGCTGGAGGAAATCCTAATGGGTATAGGAAACACTGTGGGATGATATTTTAAATCCTCGAAAGCCACAAAACAAAGAAAATACACCTCCTACACTTAGATCTACGTTTACATGGATATCTCAAAAGTGCTATCAGGCTCAGTGACCTGAGAGTATCAGGATGAAGACTGGAACCAAACAATGGATTATGAGCATATTCCCTTCTGCTGCAGGAAGTGTCACAAGCATGACCACCTCTTTCGGTACTGCCCCTTGAATGCCCCGATCCTCAAGGCTAGAGAGGGAAAGAAAAAGGACGACTTCACCACGGTCACAGGAAGGAAACAACACCCAATCAGGAAGAAGAATCAAGACAAAACTCTGAAAATACCGATGAAGAACTCTTATGACATTCTTAACCAACTACCAGGAGAGGAAGAGATATCAGACCTGTACGAAAATAGCAGCCAGGAGAAAGAAAAAGGTAAATCCATGCATCAATCTGAAAAAGGAAAACAAGATAACCAAGGGGATAACCCAGATGAAAGTGGGGATACTCTCATGCAACTGGATGAGCAAGATCTGGCGGATATAGATCTTGAAAAAATGGAGGAATCTCTCAACCGGAAGGATCTGCACACCATTCCAGTGGAACAACTTGGAAAGGTTCACAATGTTTTCATTGACTCCATCTTAGGCTCCACTTCGTGACTAGGTATATCCCAAGTTCCAGCTACTAAGACAAAATGAACCACCTGGGGAAATAAATGATGGGGACGCAAATCAGCCCAACAAATCATCAAGGAAGTAGGGAAATTTATCCTCAACTCGAACCAGATCTAAAGGCTCGCAGAGGGGTACCTCCATCCACCTCCAAACTCATCATGATGAAGATCATAACTTGGAATATTAGAGGGCTCAATGGAAGATCCAAGCAGAGGACTCTTCGAGATTGCATAAGTGTTGAGAATATGGATATTCTCCTCTTGCAAGAGACAAACTGTGTTGGAGAATAAGTGAAGGTCATCTTTCGGTGTTGCTAGAGAGGTTGTGAATCCCTTCACACTGACTCCAACGGGAAGACAGGAGGTCTGGCGATATTATGGAATCCCGCAATCGTTGCCATAGAAAAACCCTTCTCCACTGTGCGCACGATCATGACTCACTTCAAAGTCATAGGATCTACCAAAGAAGGAGAGATCACAAATTCTTATGGACCTCAGAGAACCCAGGACAAAGAGATTTGTTTGAAGCGAATAACTATTGTCAAATCATTGTTGAGCTTGCCCAACTGGATGCTAGGAGGCAACTTCAACATTATCCTCATGCTGGAGGAAAAGAATGGAGGCACCAAAATGATTGATCAAGACAACGATAAGTTTTGTGCCTTCATAGACCAACTGAATCTAGTAGATATAGAAACTAGGAATGGTATTTTCACCTAGTCCAATCACAGATCTAGGCATTAACATGTAGCTTGTCAACTAGACTGCTTCCTCATTTCAGAATATCTGCTACTGGAAGATCCTTCCATTGAGGCCAATATCCTACCAAAAATAGGCTCATACCATTGGCCCATCTCTCTTTGTCTAGATGTAGGAGCGATGCCCAAACGTAAGCCCTTCAGATTTGAGAAACTTTGGCTTTCCCACCCTGACTTCCATAAGCTCTCAAATTCCTAGTGGAAGTAAGCATAAATAGAACATGGCACATGCACGTACAAATTCCAGCAGCGGCTCAAAATTTTTAAGTCACAACTAAAATACTGGAACAAAATTGTCTTTGGGAACATCCTGCAAAGAATGCAAGAAATCGAGAAGCGATTGGAAATCCTACAAAACACCTTCATATTGGGGAATAGAATGACAACCTTAAAAAAGGAAGAGGAGGAGCTTAAGGAAGAATTGGAAGAAAGGAAGGAGTAAGAGGAAATACTCTGGCGACAGAAATCTAGGGTACAATGGTTTAAAGAGGGCGAAAAGAACACCAAATTCTTTCACTATCCATGGTGCATCGTAGATACATCAACTGAATAACCTAGCTGGAGGATGCTCAGGGTAATCCCGTCAGGGACCACAACACAATAGTAGAAGAACTCACCAAATACTACAAATACCTCCTAACAGAAACCAACGATGACAAAATGTCATCGATCCACAAAATCACTAGGAACATACCCTCCCTAATCAATTGAGAATCGAATGAAGCTCTGACAAGGCCCATCACTCAAGAGGAAGTTGATCGAGTTGTCAAGGAAATTTCCCTAGGTAAATATCTCAATCCAGATGGCTTCAGGATGGACTTCTTCCACTAATGTTGTCCAATGATCAGAGAAGAAGTCCGGCAGGTGGTGGAGGAATCAATAACCTCGGCACAAGTCCTCTCAACCTCCAATGCCACCTTCCTCACACTCATCCCAAAGGATGAAAGGGTCACGCATCCCAAATAGTACAGACCGATATCTCTCTATAATGTCATCTACAAAATCATTGCAAAGGTCATAGCCATGCGTCTCAAACCGATTCTTCCTTTTATTATCTCCAAAGAGAAAGTGGGCTACGTGGAAGGGAGGAAAATTACAGACAACGTTATCCTAGCTCACGAGGTCATCCACTCCCTGAAAACAACAAAGACCCCAGGTATTCTCATCAAACTCGACCTCTTTGAAGATTTTGATAGAATCAATTGGCAGTACATGCGCTCCCTTCTCGAAGCCTTTCGATTCAACAATCATTGGGTATCCTAGATCACGAGGCTCACTTCTTCAGCCATTTTCTCTATCCTAGTTAATAATGTGCCTTCCTAGCCCTTCTCTCCAACCAGAGGAATTCGACAAGGGGACCCCCTCTCCCCCTTCCTCTTTTTCATAATGGCAGAGGGCATTGACCGCTACCTGAAAGATGCTATTTTGGAAGGCTCCCTTAAAGGACTACCTCTACACAATATTCAACCATCCCTCTCTCACAGTTGGTTTGTTGATGATACCCTCCCGCTGAACACTTTGATGGCCCAGGAATCCATCAATCTCAATTTCATCGTCACAAATTTTGTTGATGCTTCAGGAATAGCTTTGAACCTTGAAACATCTAAGCTCTACATCTTTGATACCCCAGTGGCTGTCCAAAATCATATCTCTTGCCTCCTGGGCATCCCCAAGAGCTCCCTTTTGTCCAATTATCTAAGCATTTCTCTCACAGGAGAGGTCACTCATAACATCTCATGGGACAACCTACTATTCTCCATCTCCAATAGACTCGACAATTGGACCTTCAAACCTCTTAATCTTCTAGCCAAGATGGTGCTCCTAAAGTCTGTTCTTCAAGCCTTTCCAACCTACCTTTTTACCACCTTAGCAACACCCCGGTCTATCATATGAGCCATCAGGAACATTCAATGCTGCTTCTTATGGCATGGGCATCACCCAAACAAGAAGTGGGATCTGGTAGGTTGCGACAAGATATACAAACCTAAAGATTTAGGGGGGCTAGGGCTTAGGGACCCAGGGAAATTAAATCAAGTCATGGGGGAAAAACTGTGGTGGTGATGGCTCAAGAACCCCACAGAACTCTGAGAAAAAATCTAGAAAAAGAAATATTCTCCCTCCACCAGAGAAGAGGAACTAATTAGATTCAGGGATCCATTATATGGAACACGAATTGGAATAACAGACTGCTAATTCAGAAGCATGCTTTCTGGTAAATCGGAAATGGGGAGCACTCCCTGTTCTTGCAAGATTCTTGGAAACAACAGCCATGTTAAGCCACTCTAGAAGAACTCACTCCCCTACTACAACTAATGCATCCCGAGGACTTCCGGTGGGTAAGGGATCTATGGAGAATGAATGGTAGGCACCGGTCATGGCGCAGTTGGAATACTGAACCACATGAAATTCACCTTCAAATGGAGATGGATCTTTGAGCCTAGAAAGATTGTGCAAATCAATGGAAACTTTACATCAGAGAAGGCACGAACATTCTCAGATGGGGGCACTCCACAACAGGTAACTTTTAGGTCAAGGAATTTTACTACTTACAATGAAACTACTAGGAACATGCCAACGAGAGCATATGGGGTAAGATATGGAACCCAAAACTGTGGCCTAAGGTGTCCATTTTCTTATGGCTCATAGTCCAAAACCGCATCCTCACCTAGGACAATCTTAGAAAACGGGGTTTCATAGGCCCCTCCATCTACTCCTTTTGTTAGCAACAGGAAGAAATGATGGAGCATATTTTCAAGCATTGCCACTATAGTGAGACAATTTGGGATTTGCGGACTCAAATAATGTATCGCTCCAACAGGAACAGGGCCAACATCATCAGCACAGTGGAAAACTGGGACTTGATCTCCTATCAAAACCCAATCCTGGATAACATTTGGCATCTTCTACCTAGCTTCATCATGTGGCAAATCTATAAGGAAAGAAATAAAAGGATTTTCCAATCATCTACTTCCCCCCTCAGTTCAAAATGGGAAAGAATCATGAACTTTATTCGAGATACAATTAAGAGTGGGCAATGGTCCTAGGAGGACCTAAAGTGCAGCCTGGGCAAAATTCATATCCTTCAAACCTGGAAGCTCAATCTTACCAACACAATACAAAGCCTTGTGATCAACACATCAACCAGAATCCGAGGTTCCTAGTCCCCCCCACCCATGGGTTTCATTAAGCTAAACATTGATGACACGTCAAAAGGGAATCCATGTCCGACAGGCTTTGGAGTGCTCCTAAAAAAATCATAAGGGAAAATTCTCCACTATGTAGCAGGATTTCTTGGTTTAAATATAAAAAACATTGCTCAGCTTTGGAGCCTCCTCAAAGGAATCAAGATAGTGACAGAACACCACCTAAAAAATATCATAGTGGATGGGGATTCCTAGATAATCATTCAGCTCTTAACCAAAATTATTCATGGGACACACCCCTTGGAATTATTTCCCAGTTGGAGACTTTCAAGACTCCTGGAAGAGTTTGGATACCTCCTTCAACCCAACATCACCATCATCCCCTCACATGTGAAAATGGAGGAAAAAAAAGTGGTTGATTGTATGGAAAATGAAGGGGTGGCTTCCACAATGGAGTTCATTCAATGGAACGCACAAACCTCTCCCTGCTCCAAGCTTTCAGACCGATGCTTGGACCTGGCCAGGAACGATTATCCAATCCAGGATGGGGTGCTAAATAGAGTAGGGAAACCACGTAGCCTGCCCTAGAACCCATCCATTAATATGGCAGGTCAGATCCATTCCCCTCACCATTAAATGGAAGGAATCCATTACCGCCCATCAAGCAACGAAGGACAGTTCCCTCACACGAGGAAAATGGCAGTCATGAGGTGCAATGGATGGGGGAAGTTTGGTGCAGCGGTCATGTTAGACCTCTGTGTTGTCATCCTGCGCAACAGAAAATGGAGCCATTTCACCTCGGCGCTCCACCATCTCGAAATATTTGAGCACTGATGCAAATACCAGTTGGATCCCATCACTCTTACCTTTCTCATTTGTACCCTCCCTTGTTCCTCCATGCCAAGGGAAAGAGGTAGGACACATTGTGGCCCCTCCTGGAATAGTGTCGCTACTAGACAGAGGAGGGTGAAATGACTGGAGTGAGCCTTTTCCATATCTCGTACTTAGTGAAGGGAAAAGGCCAGAATGTCGCTGATGGTGTACTTGGAGGAGGTGATTCTAGAGGAACCTATCCAGTTCCCTCTAGAGTCCCTCCTCTTCATTTTTCTAGACAATTGACAACCCCCCCAGCTAATTGCAAACAAGCACAAGTTCTCTAGGCACATTCTATCATGAGTGGGAGACAGGGGTAGATTCTACATATATAATTGACGAGAAATTCCTAGAGGAATTCCTCCAACTCGACCCTGAGGACACCATTCAAATCAAATACTCAGGCGAGGCGGAGGTAGCGGAGCAGCACAGGATGGTGGAGAAGCTCAAGTCAGCAGAAGACTCAGGCGAGGCAAAGGAAGTGGCTTACGAGGAATCAAGCGAGTTGTCGACAGTCTGTGGTTTGGAAGTGGAGGGTGGCCCAGTCTTGGCACCAACACCACTCACGACAATCTTGGATTTCAGCAAGGAACCACCACCCTTCTTCCATCCGGAGCAGTTAGCACTCATTTTTTATCTCAAAAGCCATATGGCTGATCGAATTCACCGAGACACCCTCATGCACCAGAGAATTGATATGTTGTATGAGGCCTACTCAAATGCACCAGTAGCGAGGAGGTGTCTAACTTGTGCCAGGGCATTCGTGCTCCATCCTAGGAAATTCCCCCTCAACAACAACTCGAGTGACACGACCTCAGGTGAAAATGGGTAATTTACTTGCTTGGCTATCACGAGCATTATCAACTCGGCTCTTTGCACTGCTACTGGGCAATTTTACTCTCATGTTCATGTCCATGTTTTATAGCTTGAATGTTAATTTCCAGTTTAGTTTTCATGGTTTCTTAGCATAGTGGTGCACAAACTTGAATCTTCCACCTGCCCTGGTTTTTGTTTGCCAGGGCAGATGGTGGCAGATGGATATTTTGGACAATGACATCATAGTTTGCCATATGTTCCAGTTTTTCGCTAATTTGGCGGAACATATGGTATACTGTTTCCATGTTTCTTTTTGTATCATAAAAGTTTTTAATAGGATCTATCTCTTTTTTATTCAAAAAAATAAATCTATAATACTCACTACATAAAATAAAACATTAAAAAAAATTCAAACTTATTATTTATTTTTAAATAAGTACAAATTATGAAAGTAGAAATATGTAGTGGATGATAATTTTTTCTACACTTTTTTGAACTTTTTTGAACTCTAATACATAGCTTTCATCAAAAATAAGTTTAAAAAGTTCACAAATTACCTCTTCTATTGGATATATATATATATATATATATATATATATATATATATATATATATATATATATATATATATATATATATATAAAGTAAAAAATATTGTATTATCTTACGCCAACAAAAAATGACACATGTCTGAGTATACATCAAGACTTGCCACCTATTTTTCCACATGCATGGAAATTTGAACAGGTGGTCATCATTGTTCAAAGACCAGAAAGAAATACATGTCTGGAAAACCATCGGGAATTTCCACTTGTTTTTCCACATGCATGGAAACCAGAATAGTTGGTTGGCATTGTTGCAGGACCAACGAGTGAATCAGGGTCTAGTGGCAGCAAAAAACATTGTAACTAAGACTAGAAAATTAACATTGAAGAAACTAGAAATGAGGCGAACTCGGGCATCCATCCTGGTGGACTGTGAAGGCATATAGATGGAAGAAAGTTGGGCAACGAATCTTTGCAGGCTCGCTTGACAGGGAGTCAAACACAATATTCAAGTGCTTGTTGAGGACGCTTTGGTTGTGCATCTGCTCAACCAAGTCTCTTCTCATTTCGAAAATGAGGGCCAAATGATCCTTCATGTGCATGCAAGTGTTGGGTGGTTCATTGTTGTCTATAGTTGAGCCCACTGGAGCTCTTGTATGTGTTTCCTTATTGGCTGGGTCACAGTTGTTCTCCTCACTCCAAAGTTTTGCCCATATTATCAATGGGTCTTCGTCGTTGGGGTCAGCGAGATTCTGGCAGTAATATGGAATTAGAGGAGGAAACTCCTCTTCTACCAGACATTCTGTCATGACTAACACAGGGGACTTCAAGGGAATTCCAGTGCTTGTTTGTGCCATCTTCTCTTCGGCGGTATCCTGCAAGTTAGGAGGAAGTTTTTCCCAGCCATGAGGAATCTCCTCCTCCACAACACAACCTCCATAGAATGTCTCTGGGTTTGGCGAGTGAGGTTCATTCTGATCTTCCTTGCCCCGGTTTTGATCAGAGTGGGGAGAGAGGGTCGGGATACTTCTTGGAATGGGAGAGAGAGAGATCGATCTTGGGCGTCGATGCCTACCTACTTGACTATAGTAGGCTGACCCATGCTTGGACTTGCCTCTTTCATGAGGCATGGCAAAGCTAAGCTCATGGGGGAGAGAGTACGTAGTGGAGAGGCCATGAATTCTTGGGATGGGCCAAAGGAAAGTTACAGAGCTTTGGAGTGCTCGAAGCCTAACACCCGGGGGATGAGGAAAAAAATGAAGAAAATTGTCGTAGATGAGGGTTTCAATAGGGAAATACCTATGTGATGGTGAGTGAGGTGATGGCTAGGGGAACCATGAATGCTAGGGAGATGCAGGTTAGATGCGTCGTACCAGTACCAGAGAGCCAAACTTGAAACGCCATTAGAGTTGTTGCACTGTCCCAACGCACTAAATATTAGTGGAAGTAAATTATAGGCATTGTGAATGAACTGGAGAGGATGTTGGAAACGAGGGGATTTAACTTCCCTCATTTCTAGTGCACCATGTGACTCTCCATTTACATGTGTCACCCCATATGGGGGTAGGGAATAATGAAGAGCTAGCTCTTTTCATTGTTTTAACAGTGGTGAATCTTGATGATCTTGGGGATTGAAAATAAGGATTTCTAGTTGGGCAATGACTCCCTCATTAGCTAGTTTTTCAGCTACTTTCTTGGCCTCACATATGATGTGTGAAGTGATGAGGGTAAGGGGTGGATGTAAAAATGCCTATAGAAAAGAGAGAGGGCCTAAGAGGCACCAATTGGGAGTGACTTTTTCTGAATCTGTGCCATTGATAATTTTGGTTGCTAACGAGATAATTACTTTTGAGTCCCCTTAAATGATAAGGGGTTGTAAATTGAGTTCTGAGGATAGTTGGATTCCTATTATTAGAGCCAAAAGATTAGCTGAGTTTTTCGTGTCATGTCCCATAGAACCTTCCTTGAGGTGCCTGATTTTCCCTGTGCTATCTCTAATAACTGCCTTAAAACCTGTTGGCCTGAGATTTCCTTTAGAGGCTCCATCAAATTTCATCTTCCATAAACCTGGGGGAGGAAAACTCCATCTAGAGGGGATCCTAGTGACAGGGGTTGGGGGATCAGAGAAGGAGAAATAATCCTTGGGAGCTATCGATTGCCAAGAGGAAAATATGAGGGATTCTAGAGGTTTAGTGGGAATATCATCGCATTCTAGGATTGAATTTGAATATTTTCCCAAATGCTCCCTACTATCCTATTCTAGGTTAAGGAGGGACTGGAGGTCTAGGAGTGGAATATGTGTAGATTTATTTCTTTCGAGAGATGCCACATTATAAAACATGGAAGGATAATCCAAATTTTGTTTAGAAGTGGGCTTTTGAAATCCCCCAAGCCCCAATTTCTAATAGTGTTGATGATGCTTGTTCTATCTCTTTTGGTTTACCTCATGATTATTGCATCTTGCTCTCAGATCGAGTTGTTGTTGGGGCATTGATTGAATAGATGTTCCATTGTTTCTTCTTGTTACTTGCATAAGTAACATATTGAGGGACCAATGAAACCTCATTTTTTGAGGTTATCCCACGTTAGGAATCGATTTTGGACCAGGAGCCAGAGAAAGGTGGAGACCTTTGGCTAGAGTTTGGTTTTCCAGATTGTGCGCTAGATGTGATATTTCATTTGGTTGTGAAAGTTCTCCTACAATTTATAGAATTGTGAATGTACCATTAAGGGAATACCCCCAGCGAAGACTATCCTTTTACTCGCTAATTTGGATCTTCCTATTTCCCATTGTTTCTTCTCTAGGTTGCATTTCAAAATGTTCTGGTAGATTGAGATCCTGAGAAAGAAATTTCCAACTACGCCAAGGGGGTTGATGCAAGGCATGAAGGAAAAATTATGCAACTTTGAGGAACCTCTACTCTCGTAAGAGGTTTTGGTAAGGACGTAGTTTCTCTATAGTTTGTAAAGGAGGTTGTTCTTGCCAAGCGTCTATCCAAAATTAGGCGGATTGACCATTCCGAACTTCCCCAAAAGCATGAATTTGAATGAGTGGGTGGCTTTGCCAAGCCACATTCCAAAGATTAGAGCCCTGGATATGTTCATCAATCCTAATGAGTTTCTCTTGTTGTAGTTGGGGGGTACATTTTTTCTTCCAAATTCGCGCCTAGAGTTCTTCTGGGTACTTTGGCCAACACCACCATATTTTGTTTCCCATGACATTTTTGATATTTCTTGGGTCGTGGAGGCCCAATCCTCCCAAGGATGTAGGTTTCTAGATTTTATCCCAAGTGACTAAGGTCCATTTTTTCCCTAGTTTGTGACCATGCTAGAGGAAGTTCCATTGTAGGTTTCTTATGATTTTAATGACCGTTTGTGGTGCTGGGAGAGATGAGAACATGTACAAGAAGTTTTAGGGATATTAAGGTACAAGAATTGAGACGATTGGAAATTAGGAGGATAAGGGAGTTCCAGGAAATGTTTCGTGATGCTGAGTCTGATAGGGGTAAACCTAGATAGTTGGATGGAAGGGAGCAACGTGGGATGCCTAATAGGAAAGAGATGTCCTTTTGAATTTCTAGGGGAGTGTTTAAAAAGGGAATCTTATATTTATCCAAGTTAAAATTGGTTCTAAAGGTGTCGTTGAAGTCAGTGAGGATGGTTCAGAGCTAGAAAAAATACTTGGTAGTGGGGGTGCTCATAAGCATTGTATCATCACCATATTGGCTATGAGAAGCTGTGAGCTAGAGTTCATGGAGTGGGATCACTTGAAGTGTTCCATTTGAGATTGAGGCTGATAAAAAATGTCCTAGCCCCTCTTCCATGATGACAAAGAGGAAAGGGGAGAGTGGGTCCCCTTGACGGATGCCTTGAGAGGGGGGAAAATGCCTTGAGGGGACGCCATTTACTATAATGGAGAAGAAAGTTGAAGATGTGAGTTTAATTATCTAGTCTATCTAGTATTCACTGAACCTAAAGGCTGAGAGAAGATAGTGCATATACTTCCATCTAAGTTTATCAAAATCCTTAGAAAGGTCAAGTTTTATGAACATACCTGGAGTGTGTGTGGTATTGAGTGAGTGAACCACTTCATGAACCAAGATAACATTGTCCATGATGTGACGCCCCTCTACATATCTTGACTGTTCCTTTGAGATGATGAAGGGAACTATGGGCTTTAGATTGAGGGAAATTACCCTTGTGATGATCTTGTATAAGACACTACAGAGAGTTATTGGCTGAAACTTCTTTGGGTTGGTGACACATTCATATTTTTGGATCAGGGTAAGGAAAGTGCCATTAAGGGCAGAGAGCACCTATCCAAAAATTCAGGATTCTTCCACAAGTTGCAAAACCTCTTCTCATATCATCGACCAACAATGGTGGAAGAAGTGAATAGTGAAGCCATCCGGCCCAGGGGCTTTTCTAGGGGGAATTTCCTTGATAACCTGATTGACCTCTTCCTATAAGATCCATTTCACTAGATCTCTATTCTTCTCTGGGAGATTAGGGTAGGAATATGTTGAGTGATCCTACAGATGGCAAGCTTTCTGTCAATTGGGGGTTATGAGAGTATCTCTTTGTAGTAGGCCACTAACTCTACTTCAATGTCTGCATGGTCCATAAGTATGTTTCCTTGTGTGTCCTCGAGTTTTGTAACATGATTTATGTAGCGTCTGTGGATCATAGAGAGGTGGAATAATTTTTTATTTTTTCCCCTTCCTGTAGCCACTATAACTGGGATTTTTCTTCCAAAGGATTTCCTCTTGCTTGTGTCGGTCTGCAAGTTTTTTCGTCAGGGTTGTTTCCTCCTGTAGAAGGGTGTATGAATATCCTGAAACAATGGACTCTTGTTGAATGTCCTCAAGTCATTGTTCTAAGGATTTATGAGCTTGGAAAATGTCACCAAAAATATTCTTGTTCCATTACCGAAGTTGTTGCTTGAAGTTTTTTAGGCGTAGTTGCAATCTGTACATACGGGTTCCATGCCCGATTTTTGGTTTGGCCCACCATGTGTGGGAGAGCTCCAGGAAGTCTGGGTGAGATAACCATAATTTCTCGAAGCGAAATGGTTTATACTTTGGAGTGGAAATTGTGTTTATCCATAGTTGGACTGGCGAATGATATGAGCTTGATCTCAGAAGGTTGTTATCTTCAATGAGTGGGCCTTCAAGCATTATGTTTTCCGAAATTAGAAAGTGATCCAATTTGTTGGCAATGTGTTGAGCCCCCACCTGCTTGTTGGACCGGGTGAAGGAGCCATTTCTAGTCTCAATGTCAATTAAATTTTCACTGTCTATGAGGTAGTTGAACTTGGTGTTGTCTTGGTCCAGATGTTTTAGGCTTCCACTTTTTTCTTCTAAGGTGAGGATAATTTTGAAATCCCCACCCAATATCCATATCTCATGTCCTCTAAGAGTGTTTATATAATCAAGGTTTTTCAAGAAGTGATCTTTCTCTTGAGTGAGTTGAGGGACATAAGAATTGGTGATGATTCCTAACTTGCTTGAACCTATAGCTCGTAGTGTCTTGTGAGTGTACCTATTGTTGAAAAATATGGTTCCAAGATAATTGTGGTTGGGTTCTAGAGGATAGCTAAACCTATTATTGCTCCTTTGGATTCTGTTTATGTGAAATTATAGTGCCTCCAACATCTTTTGAATATATCTTCTTCCATATCTCTAGTACATTTGGTCTCTTGGAGTAAAAACATGTATGAGTCTTCTTCTTTGAAACAGTTTCAAAGAATCATTTGTTTGGATATTCCATTGAGGGCTCTGATATTCCATGTGATGACCTTTATCATGCTTAATTATGAGGGGGGGAGAAAAATCCTTCGGTGAGGTGTTGCATTTGTCCTAAGTTTATCATAAAGTTACCTACCTCTTTCATTAATTGATGTGAAATTTTGCGTCCATGTCGCTTTCCCTCTTTCTGGTTCCACTTGGGATCTGGATCCAGTTGCAGGTGTATACCTATGCGAGAGGTGGCTCCTTCTGTGGAATCAATGAAAACCTTATGCACCTTTCTAAGTTGCTCCAATGGAATGGATTGTAGTTCCTTCCTATTTAGGGATTCCTCTAGTTTTTCGAGGTCGATGTCCTCAAGTTCTCTTTCATCAATATGCATGATGGTGTCTCCACCTTCTTTCCCAGGGTCTTTCCTGGAATTATTTGAGCTTGGGGATCATTGTTGGATATTTTCTCTAAGAATGGATCTAGGTTTTGTTTTGTTTTTCCTTTGCCTCTACCTAGATTTGAAATTATGTGGGGGTTTCAACTTCCTATGTTTCTAGTAGATTGTTGAGTGCATCAAAGGAATTGTTGTTAGGAATCTTTCTGCTTCCTATTTGTGTCGATTTATTCGGAGGATTTTTTTTGCACCCCTGCACTTGAGTAAATCCATGTTTATGTTTCTCCTCAACTGCTTCTCAGGTTGGAGCATTGAAGGGTAACTCTCTGAAGAGATGCCCATGTTCATGACATTTTCGACATCTTAAGGGAATTTGTTCATAATCTATGGTTTCATTTTAGTCCTTATCGTGATATTCTATGTTTACGGAACCTGGTAGGGCTTTGGATATATTCATGTAAATGCATATCCGTGCATACAAAGTCTATTTTCTTTGCTTTGTAGCTTCTAAGGATTTTACATACCTTCCCAACATGTTTCCAATGCCCATTAGGATTTCTTCAAGCCAAAATTCTTGGGGAAGAGAGTATAGGAGGATTCAGACTGGGGCGCAAGCAAAATATTCATTTTCTAGGTAGAAGCGGTCCATCCAGAATTTTATATACAACCTGACCGAGTTATATAAGTAAGGTCCATTTTCAAATACCCTATCTCTATCCTCCAAACTGTAGAAGATAATTTTAAAGAAGTCGTTTGAGATTAGTTGCAGCTCATAATCACCTTTCGAGTTCCACCAGTGTTTGATCGATTTCATAAGATCTCTTTCAGATGGCCAGATCCCTAGGAATTTTCTAATCAAGGCATGATCCTTCATGAACTAGGTGTGTTCTCCTACCTTGGTTGATTTTATCACATATTTTGGTGCAATGTGTGCTTGAGGGATAGATTTACCTAGTTCCCAATTCCGAGATGCCTTTGGATGTGACGATTCAAATTCCATTTCCATGCTTCTTCTGGTTCTTTTTTCCCTCTTGTAGCAGGTGATCTCTAAGGTGCAACGGTGGTTTGAAGGCTGGTTGTCAGGCTCGGTGTCTTTCCTTTTCATTGGTTGTGTCATTTATGTAAGAGGGGGTTTTTACCCCCTCATTTGAGCTCATTTTACGAAGACACGGCCGACCATATTCACGATTGCAGTGGAGTTCAGATTTGGGCAGAGGAAGGTCTAATGTTGCATAGGGTGGGGGGCATGTAGTCAGGCGAAACCCTAACAGTTCGTCCATTCGAGATTGGTCGGTCTCTCTCTCTCTCTCTCTCTCTCTCTCTCTCTCTCTCTATATATATATATATATATATATATAATTGAAAATTTTCTCCAATCAAGACGATTTACTATTGAAAATAATTTTTCAAAAATGAGAGTTCCGTTTTAATAGTTTGGACAATCATTTCAATATTTTTTTAATTTTAAATCGTTTTCATAATTAATGTTTTCTTAATTTTTTTTTATATATCTATAAAGCTATCTTCAAGACATATTTCTTAATTATTTATAGTGTATTTCCTAACTATGTTCTTTTAAAACAATTTTTATTGAGCTACGGATTTCAACTATCATCGATGTACATTTTTCCACATTAACAATGTGTCATATAAACATTTTTAGGAAGTTTGGTTCAACATGATATTTTTCAAATGTGTAAGCCTTTATTTTGTTAATGTATTGATTTTCTCAATCTTCTTCCAAAAATGGTAATGAGACCCAATTATGTGAAGGATCCATCTTGTGGTGAGTACATGTAAGAAGGAACAAAAATGTCCCTACTCTTTTTCATTGTAAACTTGATGTTTACTCATTAATTATTAAGATGATTTGAAAAATTTACTAATCTACATTCAATATATAAACAATTACATTATATACATCATTTATATGTTTAAACTTAGATATTAAATTATAAATTAATAAAGAAAAATAATTAGTTATATTTTATTTTTAATAAAAAACTTAAAATTATAATTCCAACTATAAAATAAAATTTAATAAATTTAATTATTTTTTAAAATTTAATATTTAAATTTATATAAAAATATAATTTAACCCGTATTTTAAAATAACTTGACTCGTAAAATAAAATTAATAAACTAAATTAATGTCCAACATCTCTCAAACTAATTTCCGAGGTTCGCGGAGCTTGGGAATGTTGGAATATATAATTCCCACTTATCTAATATGGTTTTTAATGTATTGAGAAGTAGAGTCAATCTCTACTTGAGTTGTGTGATCTCATTCTTAGAAGCTTGTTTGAGAATTGAATTTGTGAGATCCATGTTTGGTGTGTTGAGATATTATCTCAACCTCTCCAGTTATATTTGGAATAAGTTAGAACTGATAACATCATGTGCACTCTATATAATAGAGTCTAATGTATTGATATTTACGGTAATTGAATATTTGTGCATGTCACTCTACTCTCCCACTTTATCATGGTATCATAGCTTTAGGGTTGGGTGTGACTCCCTCACGGGAGGTCCAAGAATATGGAGAGAGGGGAGTAGTTTGTTGAGTGTGTGAGAGATTTGTTTCTCATATTTATTTTGTCTTCTATAATTCGGTCACACCTTGTGAATCTATATGCGCGTTAGACTAGAATTGGTGCGTGAGACGCTTCTTTGGAATCGAGTCACTATCCAAAAAAAAATCACCTAGCCACCATTAGAGAGAGTGCAGTGTGCTTCTTTTTGTGAATAAATATTGAACCTGTTGTACTGTGGGTCGTTGATTGAGATTGGGCCATCACTCATAAATTTTGCATGTGAGGAGAGTATCTTCTTTATTGAACCACGTTGTTGTTGTCGATCTTCATTTCTCCCATGATCCTAATAGTTCTTGTTTTAATTTTCTTGCATACCCTATTATAAATATTCGTTATGTTGATTGTTTTGTGCTCTCTTATTTTTAGTGGATTTTTTTTCGTGATCCTCAAGATTTGTCAGCATGTCTATGCAAATTCCCCATCAAACCCATCGCATGGAAATATTGTAGATGTTGAGAAGCTTTACGCAAAGATGCAGTATGGCATGTCCTGTGTCGTTCACTCTCATGTTGTATGTGTTACATCTCGGACTGAACACCACAAATGTGAACCCCCAAAACAATTTAGACACCGGGAGGAACTTCCTAGGCCTGGTCAAGGTCCTTGCCTTACATCTCGACATCAAGAACTTGTTTTTTTTCCCCCTTCAGGCGAGATTTGCAAACGTTGGAAGTTTTCAAAGCATGAGGTCTTATATATGACATCATGACTGAAAAAGGGTGGAGCCATTGCCAAGGTACGAGGAAAGTGTTTGGCCCACTACATGGAGGTGTTAAAGTGAAGTGAGGTGTACATGCTCATTCTATCGGACTCACACAGTCTCCAATATGATTCTGAAAAGTGTGATAGAGTTATGATTTAAAAAGTATTGATTGTTTGAATGTGTGCATAGCATAATATGAGTTACACATGTAATTGAAAGCAAGTCTATTTAGTGGTCCTAGAGAATACTTAAGTATGTACCTAATATAGGTTATGTACCTAGCCATTTTATACTCCCCTAATGTGAAAAGTTTGTGGTGATCTAAAAACCACTATGCAAAGGATGGTTTGTGGTCAAAACCACTTGAGAGAGCATGGTTACAGGTAATCCAAGAAAACCTAGTTCATGCATGGTTGAGGGTAATCCGAGAAAAAACTAGAGAATGGTTCAAGTAATCCGAGAAAACCTCGTGCATGGTTGAGGGTAATCCAAGAAAATTGTTAAGAACCAAATATCAATATAGCATAGAAAAACCTCAGAAAAAGTACTCAACGCCTTGAAAAAGAGATAATTTCAGATAATAAGCCTCTTCGAGGGGAAACCTCCTTTTACCCCACTTAAATGTTCAAGTACAAGATGGTTCCAAATGAAAATGCCTCCTTGGTATATATAGGAGACTAGGAGGTATAATTACAACTAATGAAATAAAGCCGACATAAATAAAATAACATTACTAATGTAATATGCCCCAATTAAGGGGTAATGAGCCAATATTAGGGCTTAACATGCCCCTCCCCTTGAGACAAGTGTTTTCTGCAACGCTTGAGTACCTATGGATGCTTCTTTATAAAAGAGTCATCTTCCCAAGTGGAATCTTTAGCCAGTAGTTTCCTCCATTTAATGAGATACTCTAAAATGGATCTATTCCTGAGCTGGCGAATTCTTGTGTCAGTGATGGCTTCAGGCTCCAATATGATTTTTCCTTCCTCGTCAAGTTCTGGCAATATAGTTTGAACTGGGATCTTGTCGCCTATAACCTTCTTTAAGCGTGAAACATGGAAAGTTAGGTGTACTCGTGAAGATGCAGGCAACTCCAATTCGTATGCCATAGTACCAATCTTTTGCAACACCTTATAAGGGCCATAGTACTTTGGTGATAATTTATTATCCTTCTTGGATTTCTTGAGGGACATCTGTTTGTATGTTTGTAGTCTTAAAAAAACCTAATCCCCTACTTCAAAACTTCTTTCACTACGATGTTGATCTGCTTGTTGTTTCATGTGATTTTGTGCCATGGTCAGGTTGTCCTTTAAGATTTGGAGAAATTGTTGTTGATTCTCGATGTGAACTTCCACTGCTTGAACCTTATATTTTTCTTTTAGAGAAGAAGTGATGGAAGGAGGGTGGTATCCATAAAGTTCCATAAATGGTATCATTTTTGTTACATCATGAAAGGAAGTGTTATACCACCATTCTGCCAAGGGTAACCATTTGAACCATTGTGTTTGTTTATCAGAGACAAAGCAACGAAGGTATCCTTCCAGACATTTGTTCACTATCTCGGTTTGTCCATCAGATTGAGGATGATAG
>ML779599.1:544424-573116 GCA_009831015.1 Picea engelmannii
TCACTTACAATAATCTTTGGGCTGCCATGTAGCTTTTGAACTGTCTCCATGAATGCGGTGGCAACTGTACTAGCTTTGAAGGGATGAGAGAGTGCACAAAAGTGTGCGTACTTGGTCAGTCTATCAACAATCACCATGATGACGCTCTTTCCTTCAGACTTCGGTAACCCTATGATGTAATCCATGGAAACCTCCTCCCAGCGCTGACTTGGGATGGCTAATGGTTGTAAAAGACTTGGGGTCTTAATTGTTTCCACCTTATTTTGTTGGCAAACCAAACATTCTGCCACAAACCTTTGAACATTAGTTTTAAGGCCATCCCAAAAAAATCCTTCTTGACTCTATGGTAGGTTTTCAAAAATACTGAGTGCCCTCCTATTGGAGAGCTGTGCTATTCCAATAGTACCTTTTGTTTGAGTTGGGAGTTCTTACATAAATATAAGCAATCTTTGTACCATAGTGAATCATTTTTCCATGTAAATGCATCTGATGCACTGGAATCTTCTTGCAAGCTTTGAATGAGAGTCCACACTGTTTTTCCATTCTTCCATTCATCCCTTGCTTCTATTATCCAATTGGGTTGGATGATCGAGATAGCACAGAGAAAGGCCTCAACATCTTCATCCTTTCTTGAGAGTGCATCTGCCACAACATTTTACTTCTCATTTTTATAGATGATTTCAAAATCATAACCCAATATGTTGGTTACCCATTTTTGTTGTTCTTCTGAAGATAGTCTTTGTTCCAAGAATTATTTAAGACTATCATAATCTGTTTTGACCTTGAGGTGCCTACCTATTAGGTAAGGACACCATTTCCTCAATGCATGTAGTATTGCCATCATTTCCTTCTCATAAATGGGTTTGTGTAAGTCCTTTCCCTTGAGTGGTCGAATTTCAAAAGCCAGGGGCCTTCCTTCATGCATTAGGACAACACCAATTCCATTTCCCGAGGCATCACATTCTACAATAAAGGTTTTTGTGAAGTCCGGAGTGGTCAAGACAGGAGCTTTGCACATCACCTCTTTAAGTTGTTCAAAAGATTTAGTTGCCTATGGAGTCCATGAAAATGCATCCTTCTTAGTTAGTGTCGTTAAAGGTGCTGCTATTCTTCCATAGTGTCGAACAAACTTGCGGTAGTAACATGTCAAACCCAAAAATCCTCTAAGATTCTTCAATGTTTTGGGAATCGGCTAGTCCATCATGGCCTTAATCTTGTTAGGGTCTACCTTGACACCTTCATGAGATACAATATGACCCAATACTCTACCTCCTTCACTCCAAAGAAACATTTGGATGGTTTGGCATATAGTTGTTGCTCCTTTAGTAGTTGTAGAACCTTGTCAACATGTCGCACATGATCTTCACAAGACTTGCTATAGATTAGTATATCATCAAAAAATACTAACACAAATTTTCAAAGGAAGGGCTTGAAAATGGAATTCATGAACCCTTGGAATGTGGAAGGTGCATTTGTAAGGCCAAAAGGCATGACAAAAAATTGCTAATGGCCTTCATGAGTTCAGAATGTTGTTTTTGGGATATCTTCTTCCTTCATTCTGATTTGATGATACCCTGAACGAAGATCCAATTTTGTGAAATAGATTCTTCCATGTAGTTCATCTAACAATTCATCAATGAAGGGAATGGGAAACTTATCTTTAATAGTGATCTTGTTGAGCTCTCTATAATCTGGACACATACACCATGAGCTATCTTTCTTGAATACCATTACCACTGGTGTAGAGTAAGAACTTTGGTTAGGTCTAATAATGCCAGCCTCTAACATTTCTTCAACCATGTGCTCAATTTCACTCTTCTAGGCGTAAGGGTATCTGTATGGCCTGATGTTAGGAGGAACACTCACAGGAATTAAGTGAATTTCATGATCATGATTTCGAGTCGGTGGAAGACCTTTGGGAATATCTTCAAATACTTTGGAATGCTTATCAATGATCCCTTGGAGATCCTGAGGAATAGATGGCTTAGATGTTTGAACATCTACTGATCATAGTTGTGCAATAACGCCTTGATACCCCTTTTTCAATAATTTTGTCATGCCATTAGAGCTTATCACCTTACCGGGTTTCCCTATGATACCTCTTAACTCAATTTTTTTTCCTTCCAATGAAAATTTCATGAAATGTTCTTGAAAATTAAAAGCCATTGTTCCTAATGATTGTAACCATTCGATTCCTAGTACAACATCAACACCACCCATGGGTATAGAAATCATTGGACTATTCATTACATATTCCCCCATAGTAAGATTGATCTTATTGCATTTTCCTGAGCAATTGATAGTTCCTCTATTTGCAATCATTACTTGAAACTCTGGCGTTGGATATACAAATAAATTGAGAGATTTGGATAATTTATAGTGAATGAAATTATGAGTACTGCCAGAATCAATTAGGACCATTATCTTTTTCTTTTTGATGTATCCTTCGATCTTGAGGGTTTGAGGAGTGCTAATTCCAGCCGATGCATTACAAGATATTGTGGGAGCCAACTCTTCAAACAAAATTGCTTCTACATTTTCATCTTGAGATGGTTCTTCTTATTCTTCTTCTTCTTCTTCTTCTTCACAATCTATGTAGAATAATTTCTTCTCACCACACTTATGTCCCTTACCATACTTGTTGTCACAATTAAAGAATAAACTTTTTTCTTTTCTTTCCTCCAATTGTTGAGGTGTCAACCTTGTAGGTTGAGGTGTTTTAGGAGAAGGAGCATTGTTCTCTCTATAGATGTTAGGATTGGTCCTTCTAGTAGCCATAGCCATATTTTTACTTTCAAAATTTCTTGCCACCTTAAATACATTCTCCAATGATTTGGGTTTCGAAAGGCGAACCTCATGTTGAATGTTATCCTTTAAAGCTCATATGAATACACAAATCAAGTGCTCATCTGGAATATCAGTTACCTTTATATTCAATATTTGGAAGTTCTCAATGTGCTCGGTAACTAAACCCTTTTGCTTGAGATTTATCAATTGGCTAAAGAAGGTATTGCTCCTTGTATCCTCATAGTTTGCTATCATTTCAAGTGACGAGTGATTTGTGAGAACAAAGCCATCGATACCATAAAAATTGATTAGGTTCTAAATATAAAGAAGAAATTCGTACCTTTTGTGTATGTGGCACATTATGTAGATCAAAGAATTGCTCCATCTGAAGTATGCATGTGATTGGGTCCTTGCCATCAAACTTCCTCATATTGATCTTAGGAACGTGGTTGGTCTTCAACCCAAAGTTGGAGTTTCTCCATTCTTGATTCACCTTCCTTGTGTCCTCATCATGAATTTCATGGGATGCATTTTCACTTTCAAGTGTCTTCTCTGTTATGAAATTTTTCAATACTTCCATGATCTCCTCTTTTAAATCATCCATCTTTGCCTCCAACTTAGCTTCCATCTCTTGTAGTTCATATTTTCTTACTATCTTTTTTTGTAAATCATTTATGTCCCTACGCATTTCTTCACCTTCATCAAGAGTCCAAGTAGGATTGTCTGGAGGCTTATTTGGTGTAGAAGTTCCCTTTTTGGGTGGCATGTTGGCCAAGTATCACTTTTGAAACTTGATTTTGAGGTAGTTCTACTAGACAATCTTTCTTTTGTTGTATCTCCCAAGTTTCGACCCTTCTGGGTATGAAAAATTATTTTATGTGGTTCTTTGATATTTATTCTCTACAATTCCACAGTTCTGATCAAAATTGGATGTGCCAAGTGGAATTTATGGTAACATCCCCACAACTTTGATTTTTGGCCTTTCTCGGAGATCTCACTTGTATAGCATGCCCCGCACAAAATATTTGATATACAATTATGAAACTCGTACCAAAAATACTAAAGACTGTCCACTATCTAATGAAACCAATCCCACTCAATTTTGATACTCTAGGAAGAATTTATGATTGTTTTACCCAGAACACCTTCTTGAGACTAGTCAATAGGACTAGTCAGATACCCTATCTTTCACGGGGTGTATCTACAAATTTAAGATGACCCAGAAGCTGAAATTTTTACCACATATACCTTACCAATTTCTGTGAATAGCCTCAGGAGTTTAGTGTCTGAAACGTTATAGAAAATTTTTTATAGCAAAAATTCCGCAATGACTCAATTCATGATGATTCCATAACCCTATCTTGTATAGGCTTTATCTACGAAATTATAAGGCCTTGGGATCTGAAATTTTAACCCAACGTACGTTGATCCGTCTACTAAATATCCTCCAAGCTGTTTCTTCTGAAACGTTGTAGAAAAACAATTATAGCGAAAATTCCAAGGTGTCTCATATGTAGCAACGAAACCCCAAGACCTTCAGCTCTGATACCATATGTTAACAACCAAATATCAATATAGCATAGAAAAACCTCAGAAAATGTACTCAACGCCTTGGAAAAGAGATAATTTCAGATAATAAGTCTCTTCGAGGGGGAAACCTCCTTTTACCCCACTTAAATGTTTATGTACAAGATGGTTCCAAATGAAAATGTCTCCTTGGTATATATAGCAGACTAGGAGGTATAATTACAACTAATGGAATAAAGATGACATAAATAAAATAACATAACTAATGTAATATGCCCCAATTAAGGGGTAATGAGCCAATATTAGAGCTTAACAAAAACCCAGAGCATGGTTATGGGTAAGCCAAAAAAAAAACCAGGTTGATGATGATGTGATGAAGGGGGAGGTATGAGGAAGAATGGTTGAATGAACCATGTAGCTGAAAAGGATTCCTAGAGAACTAACGGTTACAACGACTGATGACCCATGTATTCTGATAGATGGATTTATTTTTATATGGACACGAATAATCAGATGCAGGTACAAGAGGAAACAGATGAAGGCATGACCACATAGATATTTAGATAAGTAGTCATTAAGGGAGAGTGTTGGAATATATAATTCCTACTTATTTAATATGCTGACTAATGTATTGAGAAGTAGAGTCAATCTCTACTTGAGTTGTGTGATATTATTCTTACTAGGTTGTTTGAGAGTTGGATTTGTGAAATCCATGTTTGGTGTGTTGCAATGCACTCTATATCATAGAGTCCAATGTATTGATATTTGTGCTAATTGAATATGTGTGCATATCAATCTACTCTCTCATTAAACAAATTTAATGCATGTGCATATTTCTTCAAGCTCGGACAAAAAATGAAAGTAGAATAAATCAATACCCTATTTATGAGAAACATTTGCTAGAGTTTGTTGTTGCTATCAACCAACCATATCATTGACTTTTATTGTATTTCCATATTATAAGAGTAGCACTATTTAGGGTTTTCCAATGAGAACAAGAATAATGCTTCAAAATTACAAAGATGTTTGAAGTTTATATATGTAAAGTTTAATTTTTAAAAGATGTTAAAACTTTTTATATGTATTTTCAATTTTGTTTCTCTTTTTCTAATAAAATCTTTATGGATGTTAAACTTTTAATATTGTGTTAAATATATTCATATAATTATTAATACACATTAAACTAGTAATTTCAATATTGTAGATGTTGCTTGTTGCATAGAAACATTGTTTTAGATTAAATCTGGATACATTGTAATCTAAAATATTTTTTATATTTTTTTTAATATATTATTGCCACTTCTAACTTCAAATTTCTTGCAAATGTGAAAAAACTTCTATTCTTTAACACACATATCCACTTTACAAAACATAATACTTAAACTTATATCTAAAAATATAATTTAACCCATATTTTAGAATATGACTTGATGTTCATAGTCTTATTATTCATTTAAGTAGTTAATTAAAACCCTAGCATTTTCTTGTTCTAGCTATTTACTTGACTATGCACTATAACACCCTAAATCACCACTCGAAACTGTTTTAGTTCATCACAAAAGAATATAATAAAAAAGAGGACACAACACCTTATATAATAATAATAATAATAATAATTTTAAGGTCACCACATCAAATTGGTGTATGAGATCTCTTTGTTTGTGGGATAAGGGACGCCCTCCGCCCAATAATTTGACTGGTAAAGTCTATATACCCACTTAAGTGCCTCTCGCCTAGTAAAAATAAAATTAACTTTACTGTAAAAATGACATTAGCTTTGCTAATTAAACATCGATTTTGAGCATTACTTTCAAGATACAACGGCTGTGATATAGGGACTGATATTTGGGGATCAATTAATTTTGACCAACTTGCCCGGCGATAATGGAACAACGAGCTAACCACCGACCAAGCCTGAGACGTTTTGCTTGCTGCACATGCGATCATTTTCCGACCACATCCTAATAGTTAATGAATACCAATATGAAATACATAAAGTCTCCTGGTGTAGTAATGCGTCCCAGATGGAAACGTGAAAAACTAAGCTAAAAAAATCCGGAAGGGACTGTCATTCAAAATAACTCACGTGAAGCAAGTAACCTCCTGCACACGATTTCAAGATTTCCTGGAAAAGTTTTAGACACGAACCATCTTTATCTTTGAAATTGATTTAAATATGAAAACAATGTCAAGGAATGCAATTGGCAGGCAGACCCGCTCTAAAAGATTATTAAATACCACGCTGCATCAGGAAACTTCTCACCGAACATCCTCATCCCCGAAACCTTTCTCCACTGCTATAAATACCATTCATCTATAACCATCTTATACGACCTTTCTCCACTGCTTTGGAGCTCTCTACTGCCGATTAAAAGATGGGTATACTTGCAGGGATGTCTTTTGTTTCCATGTTATTGGTTGTTTTGATTGCTGGCTGCATTTGTTCTGCAAATCCGTCAGCTGCCTCATACTATAAATCACCGCCTCCAAAGCCATACTCTTATAAATCTCCTCCTCCTCCATCTCACGTCCCTTCTCCTGTTCATTATAAGCCGCCCCCTGCACCCACACCCGTACCCAAGCCCCCAGTAGTGGAGAAACCACCTCCTGTGCAGAGCAAACCTCCTCCTAAGCCGGTGCCAGTTTCTCCTCCGTACAAGTACAAATCTCCACCTCCTCCCAAACCAACTCCTGCTCCATATGCTAAGCCTCCGCCAGTTCAGAAGCCCCTTCCTCCTCCTTCACCACCAAAATCATGGCCAATTCTTCCTCCCCATCATAAACCTTCTCCAGTGACCAAACCACCAAAAGCTACTCCATCCTCGCCAGAAAAACCATACAGATACAAATCTCCTCCTCCCCCTACCCATGTAGTAAGTCCTACTCCCCCGAAAGCAGTACCTACTTTGCCCCCTCCCCATCCCAAACCACCCGTCTACCCCTCACCACCTGCACATCACTACTTTTACAAGTCTCCACCGCCGCCATATTAGACTCTGCAAAGCAATTGTGGAGCACCGTTGTCGACTGTTGAGGTACGCTATTATTCTTTATAAGTATTGATTGATCCATCTTCGATATTTTTTCCGTGATATATAGTTTTCATGCCATTATGTAGAATTTTGATGTCAGTCAGCGTTGATTATTCCAAACAGAATTTCTATGGTTTACTCCTGCTATTGTAGATTGTTGTTGGCGTTATAACTATATATTTCTTGCTGTGTATAGATTAACTGCATTGCAGTCCTTTGGTTCATCTGGAGCTTAACATATGTGTGTATTTACTTGCAGATAAATAGGGATTTAGAGAGACACTAGGGGAGAAGATTGATATATACTCCTTTAGCTGTAGACGCTGTTGAGCAGCTTAGAGAGCAGAGCTGGATCTCTACCTGAACTTTGTTATGAATAATGTCATTTTCTTATTTCTGCAATAAAATTTTCTGATGGTGTGTGAAAATATATATGGTTTGTTTGAGCAGCGAAAGTTCAGTATTTTGTTGATTTAGGTAAAAACGTTTAGGGTATATACTTCTTCATACAAAGCAAATGTTCGTATATATTCTCCAATGTATTCTGTTTTCTATTTTCTATCATATTTTAATATTTACTTATTTTAGTGGGTCATCGAGTGCAATTATTAAATTAGGAGAACCATTGCACTAATTTTTAAGCCAAAGCATCATCATTTTTATGACCTCAGTGACTTAGATCAAGGATCTAATTCTCAGTGTCCCCACCTATGCATCACATTAATATGAGTAAAAGGAATGAACATAAAATGTGCAATACAGAATAATAATCAAACAATTATGCAATGCAATAGAACGGTATTAAATAGACACTTAAGATAACTTTAAAACAATTCAGGTGAGTGTGTGGAAACAGAATATAAATTTTAAAATGCAAAGCCTATATTTCAGATGCTCAAAGTTACACTCATCATGTATGATCATATATATTTGACGAACCATTGTCCCCGCCATTATGCTCATTTAGGCAAAAAGAAAAACAGCAAAAACACATGTTTTAATGTTTTTTTAAAAAGAAAACAAAACATACAGAAATACCATAAATAAGTTGGGGAACGAATTTGCAATGCCATGTGATGTTGTTGAAAAGCCAAATGCGGGACATCTGCATTTATCTTCAAGTTGACAAGAGACATTCCAAATACATGAGCTTCAACACATTTGCAGTTTTACCAATATGACCATAACGAAATGGACATCAAGAAAATCATTTTAGCTGTAGTGCAATAAGGCTATATTGACACCCCTTAACACATTAGTATTCTAAAGTAAAACAGGAAGTTGAATATAAGATTTGATCTATTTTCATATTCTATCATACAACAAGAAAAAGAAAAAGAATATAGAATAATTTTCGTGTATTACTGAAAACAACAAGAGTGAGGAAAGAGGAAAGCTTTACCCATGTTTCAAATTTAAGAATCCTGTTAAGAAGTAAAAGTACTGAAGATTACAATTATATAAAAACTGAATGTTGCATTTATTATTTATTATCTAGAGTTCTTCATTTTAAATAAATATCGAAAAAAATGTTTTTAATGAATTTGCAATTTCATAAACATAAGCAAATGATGAGTTAGAATAAGTAAGCCTGAAGAAATAATTAATATATGCCCTTAGTTGAAAGTAAGAGATAAATGTCAATAAAAAAATACAACACTAACAAGAAGTTAGAGGTGGAAAAAGTGGCAATGGGATGCCTAGAAATGCGCTCATGAAGATGCATGTGCATTCCTTTCTCTATAGCTTCCGCACCCCCAAACTACCACACTAGTTTCCACCTAACATGCGAAGTCATTGTTTTAAGTAAGCATGCACATTTTTAATAATGTGCACGTGAGTGCATCTTCCTAAGTGCACACATGTTTTTTTTTATTTTTAATGAAAATAAATTAGGACCACAATGTGTTCATTAAACAAATCACTTGTGTATTCTTAAGTGAATTGAGGACTGTTTGTAGTAGCTGTTGACTACTAGAGTAGCATTTGAGTACTAAAAAAATGTTATTGTTTCAAGGTAGGTTTACTCCAAGTTTCTTTTTTGTATTTCATAAATTTATCAAATTATAGAAACAAATCAAAATATTATTAATTCCCAAATGCAAACACTAAAATTAACAATGGCCTTGAGTTGTTGAAAAATCTAGCATGAAATTGTAGAAACGCCAAATATACCTCATGCTTTTCAATAGCTTTATCGTTGGAGACCATTGTATTTACAGGGATAGGATAATTGAATATTATAGGACGTGTTTAGAGATATCTACAATTTCCAAACAAGACCTCATGAGATTGTTTATTGACCCCATAATTGGTTTACACCCTCCTTTGACAAAAAAATATATTTTCATGGACTGGTGTTGTGATGCACCCAACACCAAGCTGGGTCACACTACCGCTGAAACAACCCAATTAAAAAAATATGGATACCAAATCTAGATGCATAAATAACACACACAACATGACATACAAGCGCATGCAATGGTCCATGCTAGTTAAAAATGTAAATGCAAGAACATAAATATGGTGCACAACAAAAACTAAGAACATTAATCCATATAGCATGAATAAAAACAGTAAATAAGAACACTCATCTTATAAAATATATGGCCTGCTGCAAAGGACGGATTTTCCTCTCAGTCGTAGACTTAATATTCCATTTCTCAATAGCAAGTCACCCCCGAGTTGGGGCTATAAATCCAAAAGAGACGGTGGTCCCTAAGGTTGGTTGAATTCTCCCTCTCAATAATTAATCCCCACAACTAATTCAAGTCCACCATCTCTATTCAACACAACTTGCACAAGCCAAGGATGGGATCCCCCTTCACTACTCATAGTCCCTCATGCCTTCCCACTCCCCTCCAGGGCTTCCAGCACAACTTGCATAGGAAATCTCTCTTTTGGAACCCCATAAATTCTACAGCTACCACAAGAATTCACACAACAACAAAACACTTTCTTTTGTTCACAATTTTTGAACTAAATCTTGCTCATAGGCCCACAACCTTTCTTCCCATGAAATTACAGTGGCAAACAACCACCACATGTGTCCACTATGGCTACCTTCAAGCTTCAACACCTAGAACTCTCTTTTTGTCCAAAAATCTCCATGTAAAAATTGCTCTTCATCCAAAAAAATGAATGAATAAGTCTTCCCCCTCTACCCATACAAATTTCCTCTCTTTTCCCAAGATATTTGACTTCTCAGTCTGCCTAATGTTGATTGTCATTCAAGCCCCCATGCTTCCAATAACTATGGAATGTGACTTCTTCACCCACCTTCTTACATGAGTTTAATGATTGGCTTTTGAAACACTCAATCAGAAAATGGAAGGTTCATAGTAAGGATAATTAGAAAGAAAGGGGTATGGGTTTAATAAACATGACTAAACTCTCCCCCTTGGACCCCTTCCCTCTTTTGTGGAAACTAAGCCCCCAAATCTCTGTATTTGTCCATCTACAAATGGTGATACATTTTGTTTATTATATTCAATTTACATCATTTACATATTACATCACATGACCCTTGGCCATATGCCACATTTACAATATACATCACTAGTTCGGGGTTTGAAAACAAGGATTTTACATTCCCCTCCCCCTACAAACTATATTCTCCTCAATGCACATAACCATACAATTTACAAATTGACATATACACAAATATTACATCAAAATACTTGATAATTCCACAATTTAATTACTCAGGAAACAATTCCAACCAGAAACTCTCTTTTTCCATCGACCTCCACATTGGTTGAATAGGAAATATCAAATTTGTGGCTCCATAAAATCCAGCTACCAAAATGGAGTCTTCATTCTCCTATGTACAAATGTACATTCATTCTTTTTCAAAATTTGCAAACATTTCCAGGTATACTTTCTGCATGGCTTCCTCATGCTCCCATCTAGTGTCTTTAGGACCATAGTAGGTCCATTGATCCTTCACCAAGTTGGTGTATTTGTTCATGAGTACTTTGAATTTCTAGTCTAGGATGCACATTGGTTCCACATGGTAGTCCCCAAGTCATTTTCCCCCAAGATCGCATCGCAATCAATCAGATGATTAGGGAAAAGTACATATTTGATCCAGGTGGATATTGGTGGCCATCCATCTATTCTAACTGGCTCCTTGTGTCTGTTTTTGTTCAACATGTTCTTCTCTACTTCTTTGTAATTGTGGTTTCTACACTTCTGGGGCTATCAGAATCCCCACACATCCTCCGGGTGGATACATGTTCCCTCTCGCCTAATCCGACTGGCTTATTTTGTATGTTTTCGTGTCAACATATCTTGATGTACTTTTAGGGCCGTTTTGGGGCCCTAAACGTTGTTTTTTTTCTCGCCACAATCAAATAGTAGACCAAGTCAGAGTTTGACGACGAAATGTGTATCTCCTTGAATGACCTTTCCAACGGGATATTACATTCCTAAAATGGAGGTCGTATGCAAAAGTTACAGCCCTAGAAAGTTGAGGTACCAAATTAAACCAACTTACCTATAGGGCCCACATGAATTTTTGTGTTTCACCTTCTAGGGTTAGGTTTTTGGATGTCGAGGGTTTTGGCATTCATGAGTAATATAAAAAAGGCCCATGGAGCCTCATTGTAATCCATTCTGCTTAGACGGATGCAGGTAGCATCCACATCTCTTCTCAGAGATAGCTACCACCATTTGAGAAAGTTTCAGTTCTGCAGTTTTACAGTTTCAGTGTATCTCATTATTTAATAGAAGATATTGTTCACTAGATATTTGTGTTATTCTCCATATCTTTGTGTTTATTTTATTCAGTATGTTAATCAGTTAATTTCACTCCTAAATCTGGATCAGTGGCATCAGAGCGGTTTGTTCTTCATTTATTTTTCTTTGTGCATGTCCTCGACAAGATATGGGTACAATAAGTTAGGTCTCGAACCAATTGAGCCACTACCATATCAGTCACGTCGAGCCCAACAACAACCGATGGGAGACAAAAATAAATATGATGGAGCAAGAGATCCTATTAAAATGTTTCTCAAGGAATCCCTCATGAGACAAAGGAAATAAATGATGGACAACTTCGTGCAGATCCTTCGACGGCTTCCGACAGGAGAAGAATCTTCATCAAGCAGCCATGCAACCCCCTTCAAGGTACAGGTAAATTTTGATATTCCATTATTTAAAGGAGTGATAGATGTGGATGTTATAGATAAATGGTTGAATTTTCTTGAAGGATATTTTTCGGTCCACAATTTCTCCGATAAGGAAAAGATCACTTTTGCACTCCTCAAGGTCGTTCCCCATGTTAAAGACTTGTGGGATACTTACTCTGAGAAAATGGCCGTGGAGGAATCTACAATATTTGTGGTGGCCCCTACATGGGATTCCTTCGAAGACGCCATTAAAGAACAATACTACCCTGTTGGAAGCTATGTTAGGGACCTAACCCCTCATGTAGGTAGAATAATATATTTCCATGTAATAAAGGTCAATATTAATAAGGCTTAGCGATAAGGAAGTCCAATGTAAGAAGACCTAATAGAAGCTTCCTCTTCTAGAAGGATCTTTCTCTAGATGGTTCTTTTGATAGACATATTTAGTATAAATAGGAGCTGAGGGTATGAGAACTTTTGTCTTGGATATTATTGTAATAGAGCTCTACTCTGTTGGAGGTTTCCCCCTCGAAGAGGCAAGTGAAAATTTATCTCGGTAATCAAAGTGTTATTTCTGGTGTTATTTTGTTATCATTTTGGTATTATCATGGTGTTGTTTTGGTTATATTGTTGTTCATCCACCATTTCTAGCTATTTATTTTTGTTCTGAATACTTTTTATATATGGAATATTACAAGTGGTATCAGAGCACCTTCCTCGACATAAAATTGTGGGTAAATTTTTTTTCAGGGTAGAGACGTATTCTGACGTCTTTAATCTACATGGATCTATTTTTACATGCATAAACCCATGGTTGGGTATTCATACATGCAGGAAATACAAGGGGTACTTAAGCGCACATATGTTGGCCACCCTTGTAACCCCTATTGGTATCCCTTCAAGTGGTATTTCATCAGACAACACTTGTATACAAATCAACCTAGATCTCCTTAAGCCCTCCATAGATAAACCTATCAGCCTCCTGAATGCTATAGTGACATCAAGAACAACACTCGGGAAGATACTCTCTAGTACTGGGTTATTCGGGTAGGACGACTAAGGGTACGGTTTAGCCTCCTTAGTTGGTGCCCTGAGATATTGGTCCGAGTATTATTGTTGGACCCCACACATATATTAGAGATCTATAGCACAGGGGAAACCCTTGTCTGTAGAACCCTTGAATACCTAACCCTCAGGACATAAACAAAAATAGAACATATAAGATCTATTGTGGTGCAACTGTGTCTCTTGCATTCGAGTTGCGAAATTACTACACATTTCTTCATGTTAAGCATTTGGACATTTCAACACTGTAGTATTCTTCAGAACGAAGTATAACTCCACAGGAGTAAAAAAAAAAAAAAAAGTATGGATCCTGTTGGCACCATTATTTGATACTTATTCTGTTGGTTTTCTCTCTTCACCCCGATCACAGTCATACCTATCATTTTTCACCCAATTTGGTTTTTGTGGACCCAACCTCCTTCCAACACCCTTATTTGGGCTTTACCCCATTGGATTCACCTTGTCGCTCTAATCTTTGTGATACACTTCACCCATAACTCATTTTGTGTGTGGTCCCACCCACCCCTTTTCATGTTCCCTAGTCATCATGGCCCATACCCGTAGCCAAGACTTGGAAGCTCGCTTCAATACCTTGCACTCTAATTTCACACAAAACCAACAAGAAGTGCGATAGATCAATGCCAATATTCTCTCCATCAATAAAAAATGCATTCCTCCATCGTGGCTTCAGTTGCTACCTTAATTGAGGAACTCAGACAAGAGCTTCAACAAGACACTAATACCTAGCTTGAATCTGTCGCTACAACAATCTGCACTAAGCTGCATATCCCTGCAGATATTCCCTTATCTAACCCACCTTTACATACCGAAGGTGAAACTTTCTCTCATTCCCAGAATTTTCAGCCCCATCACTTTCAGCGTGACCTACGTCTTCCACATGTGGATGTGAACAAATTTGATGGATCAAATCCCATTAGTTAGGTAACTCAAATGGAACCTTATTTTTCTTTGTATGGCATTACGAATGAGTTGGCCTAACTCTGTTATGGTGTTCTCCATCTAGATAAAGAACGTTGGCAATGGTGGAAATGGAGAAAAAATGCTCGCCAAGGGTATGTGTATTGGACACACTTTGTGGCAAAGATTTATGAATGCTTTGACAATGACACCAACCATTTAGGCCATTTAACAAACTTGAAACAATTTGGCATAGTGGAAGACTTTATAGTTTCTTTTGAGAAAATGGATTTTCGTACAAAGGGCATGTCTGATGCTTTTTTCTGAGAATGTTTTATTAGTGGCCTCAAGGATGAGATTCATGCTCATGTCCTCATGGATCATCCTTAGAGTTGGACGGATGCTACTAAAAGAGATAGGGAGGCACAACATGTTGTCTCTTCTCAAAACCGCAAACCCTCCTTTATTCCTCGTACTAAACCAATAACTCTCACTCCTCCTTCTACTCCACTCAAGATCTAGAAATGGGCCAAGGATGAAATGGCTAAATGCCAACTCAAAGGCCTTTGTTACAATTGTGATGAAAAATATTTTCTAAGACACAAGTGTAAGGAAAAAAATATTTTTATGTCCATATCAGAGGATGTTGTCGAAGAGGATGTTGAGGCTCCCCTTGTGTCTGTGTCACATGAACCCACAGGCATAACCCCTCCCTCAGACCCTCCTGAAGTAGAACCGATCATTTCCCTAAATGATCTCATTGGATTCTTTGCTCCCCAAACCCTCAAGATAATTGTTTACATCAATCATAGGAAGGTCATCATTCTTGTTGATAGTGAAAGAACCCATAATTTTATTCATCACCCCATTGCCCAAGAAACTAATTTCTATATCCATGCAGTCAATAATTTCCAAATCATAATTGCCAATGGTGGGTCCATGAAATGTGGAGGGCACTGTGAAAATGTGTGTCTCCAAATTGGTGACTACCATCTGAAATCTCATATGTTTTCTATCAGCATGGGTGGTTGTGACATTGTGTTGGGTGCGGAATGGCTAAGGACTTTGGGTCTCATTCTCATGTATTTTAAGGAATTAAACATGCAATTTGACCAAGAGGGAAAACAATGTAAGTTCCAAGGAATCACCTTTGGTTCCCCAAAGATCATTAGTTCCCATCGCATTGAAAAGATGCTCAAAAAGGTCATTCTGGCATTATTTACCAACTCCATGCCATCCAAGCCACTAAGACAACCTATGTGTCGTAGGACCTCCAATCCATCCTCTCTAAACATAAAATGGTTTTTTTGATTCCCCAAGAACTCCCTCCTTCCCATGTTGTTCATGATCATTCAATTCCCCTTGTCCCAGGAAGCCTTCCTCCCAATATCCATCCCTATCGTCGCTCCTTTTCCCCAAAAAATGAAATTGAGAAAATGGTTCAAGAACTGCTCAATGCAGATGTTATCCTCCCTAGTACAAGCACCTACTCTTCTCCTCTGGTCATGGTCCTTAAGAAACAAGGTTATTGGCACATGTGTCTTAACTTTCATTCCCTCAACAAATTCACCATTAAAGACAAATTTCCCATTCCTGTCATTGATGGCCTCTTGGATGAAATGAATGGAGCCCAGTTCTTTACTAAATTTGATCTTCGCTTGGGCTACCACCAGGTCTATATGAAAGAGGTAGACATTCCTAAGACTGCCTTTAGAACTCATGAGGGCCACTTTGAGTTCTTGTTCATGCACTTTGGCTTCTTTAATTCTCTATCCACTTTCCAAAGCCTCGTGAATCATGTCTTTCGCCCTTTTCTCTATCATTTTGTGTTAGTTTTCTTTGATGATATCCTCATCTACAACAAAATCTGGACATACCATTTTTCTCATGTGGATCAAGTTCTCAATCTACTCTCTCAGCACCAAATTTTCCTCAAACAATCTAAATGTGCTTTTGGCGCCTCAGAAGTAGAGTACTTGGGTCGTCTTTTTGGCAAGGATGACATTAGGGTGGATCCTAAAAATATTGAAGCTATGCAAGATTGGCCTAACCCAAAGAATCTCAAAATCTTGCTGGGATTTCTGGGTTTAACAGGTTATTATCGCAAGTTTGTTAGGAAATATGGAAAGATTGTGGCACCTCTTACTGCACTCCTTAAAAATAATTCTTTCAATTGGACTCCAGTAGCTTCTCAGGTTTTCCAAACCTTGAAGATGGCCATGTGCACCACTTCATTCCTAGCCCTTCCTTGTTTCACAAATACCTTTCTCCTGGAATGTGATGCTTCTGGGAAAGGAATTGGCATTGTCCTTATGCAAGAGAGTTGACCTTTGGCCTTTACCAACAAACAACTGTCTGAGAGAAATTTGGGCAAATCAATCTATGAAAAGGAAATGTTGTCTATTTTGCATGTCGTGGATCTTTGGCAACCTTATCTATTGGGGAAACACTTCCATATTAAGACAGATCATCAAAGCCTCAAGTATTTTCTGGAACAACACCTTTCCTCCCCTGAGAAACAAAAATGGGTGACTAAGCTATTTGGATATGATTATGAGATCATTTACAAAAAATGCAAAGACAATGTGGTTGTTGATGCACTTTCCATAAAATATGAAGATGAATGGTCTTTTATTTCTCTCTCTTTCATTATATCATATTGTCTCCATGATGTTCGCCAGGAATGGCTAAACGATTCCAAAATTTCACATATGATACAAAAATTGCAGTCGAATTCTCTAGTTTCCCTAGGGTACTCTTGGCTCAATGATGATCTTTGATCAAAGGCCATTTGTATTTAAGTAAACAGTCAAAAGTTAAATCCTTGCTACTTTCTGAGCTTCATGCTACACCCACATCTGGGCACTCTGAGTTTATCAAAACCTATGACTGGGTCAAACGTTCTTTTTTCTGGGAGGGTATGAAATAAGACATTTCTAATTTTGTGGCTGAATGTGATGTGTGTCAAGCAAAAAGGGTGAAACTATAAAATCTCATGGCACACTACAATCACTTCCAATTCCACTTGTTATTTGGCGGGATGTCTCTCTGGATTTTATTGTCAACTTATGTAAATCGGGCAATAAATCAGTGATCATGGTGGTAGTTGATCATCTTTGCAAGTATGCTCATTTATGTTCTCTTCAACACCCATTTACAACATCTACTGTGACTCAACTTTTCATGGATCGGGTATTCAAGCTTCATGGCATGCCACATTCTATTGTTTCTAATCATGACCCAACTTTCACCAACAATTTTTGGCAAGAACTATTCAAGCTACAAGGCACCCAATTGCATCTCAGCACAACTTATCATCCCTAGACTGATCGTCAAACTGAAATTGTTAACAAATGTTTTCAAAAGATTTGAGGTGTTTTTCATCAGAAAGGCATAATCAGTGGGCTCAATGGTTACCACTAGTTGAATAGTGGTACAACACTTCGTGCCATATAGTTATGTGCATGACTCCTTTTGAAGCGGTATATGGAAAAAATCCCCCTTTAGTCCTCTCATATTTTCCATGTGCTCGAAGTTCCAGGCAGTTGAATAAACAATTACCATTCGAGAAGTTATACTTTGTACCCTCAAAGAGAATTCGGTCATGGCATGCCACATTCTATTATTTCTAATCATGGCCCAACTTTCACCAACAATTTTTGGCAAGAACTATTCAAGCTACAAGGCACCCAATTGCATCTCAGCACAACTTATCATCCCCGGACTGATCATCAAACTGAAATTGTTAACAAATGTTTTCAAAAAGATTTGAGGTGTTTTTCATCAAAAAGGCATAATCAGTGGGCTCAATGGTTACCACTAGTTAAATAGTGGTACAACACTTCGTGCCATATAGTTATGCGCATGACTCCTTTTGAAGCGGTATATGGAAAAAAGCCCCCTTTAGTCCTCTCATATTTTCCATGTGCTCGAAGTTCCAGGCAGTTGAATAAACAATTACCATTCGAGAAGTTATTCTTTGTACCCTCAAAGAGAATTCGGTCATGGCCCAGAATCACATGAAACAACAAGCATATAAAGGTCGTTCTACGTCTACTGGCAGAAGGGGATCAAGTGTTTCTTTGACTGCAACCTTACAAGAAAAATTCCCTCAAGGATGACCATTGTCAGAAACTGGCACCCAAATTTTATGGTCCTTATACCGTTCTCAATCTTGTCAGACAAGTGGCCTATCAGTTAGCTTTGCCCAGTCATTCTAAGATCCATCCTATTTTTTGCGTTTCCTTCTTAAAGAAGGTGATTGGAACTAAGTTCCAAACTCAAACCAACCTTCTTGAGTTAGATGAAGAAGGATCCATTTGGATACAACCACAAGCAGTTTTGTACCAGTGTGAGTGTTGAATGCTTTGGTGAACCATCAAGGATGTGTTATTCTAGTGGAAAGATACAACTCCAATAAATGCCACTTGGGAACCAGATACCATTCTGCACCAATTTCCCCATCTCAAGCCTTGAGGACAAGGTTGTTCTTAAGGGGGAGGACAAGTTAGGGACATAAACCCTCATGTAGGTATAATAATTGATCCAGGTGGATATCGGTGTCCACTCACCTTTTGCAACTGCCTCAAAACATTTTTCTGACAATTTTGGCAATTTACTATTTTTAGCAGGTTTAACTTCCGGGGCCATTTTGAGGGCCTAAATGAAGGTTTTTTGGGATTTATATTCTCAATTATAATTTAAGGAATTATTGAGCTCCCAAAATTAATCTCCTCGATGATACCTTTCCAATTATCTATCATACGCCTAAAACAGAGATCGTATGCAAAAGTTATGACCCCAGGAAATTGATGTACTAACTTACCCAGACGAGGCCCACATGACTTTTGGCGCTTCATCTCTTAGGGTTAGGTTTTTGGATGTCTAGGGTTTTTGGAATTGTTGTTTATTGTAAAAAATGCCTTCAGAACCTCATTTTAATCATCTTCTTATGAATGAGCACAGCCATCACATCTCTTCTTAGAGATAAGCCGCCACCATTCCAACAAGCTTGTTTCCGCTGCATTTTACAGTTTCAACTTATTTCCTTACTGAATAGAAAACCAATTTTACTGTATCTTTGTTATTTTCTGTTAAGCACCTGTTAATAATTTGTAGTCATTTATTTCTTCTCATAAAATCCGGATTAGTGGTATCAGAGCTGTCTTCTTCGTCTTAATGCATGTCCCCAACAAGGTCGGAGTACAAAGAGTTAGGTCTCGAGATTGTTTCTTTGGAGGACAAAATCTCTCACATGCCCAAGTGACCTCTCATGGCAGGAGAAAAGAAATATTATAGGATAGGATATCCTTTCAAACTGTTGACTAAGGAATCCCTCATGCAATAAAGGAATGAGATGATGATTAGTTTCGCGCAAATCCTTCTGTGACTACCAACAAGAAATGCATCTTCTTCGAGCGAAGGTCCCACCCCCTTCAAGGTACAAATAAATTTCGATATTCCTATATTTTAAGTTCATATAGAAACAGATGATCTAACACAGATGTTTTAGACAAGTGATTGAATCTACTAGAAGGGTATTTTTCTGTCCATAACTTTTCGAATAGAGAAAATATTACTTTTGTGCTCCTCAAAGTCGTTCCCCATGTCAAAGATTGGTGGGAAAATTTCTGTGAGAAAAAGGAAACAAAAGACCCCTCATTATTTACAGTCATGGCCACTTGGGAATCCTTCAGGGATTCTATTAAGGAAAAATACTACCCTCTTGGATGTTATGACGACTTGTATACCAAATGGACCACACTGCGGAAAGAAAGAGACCAAGCAGTGATAGATTTCACAAATATCTTTCATACCTTGTGCACCAAGCTGGGTATCAAAGATTCAGAGCGACATCTGGTGCTAAAGTATCACGATGCTCTACATAGATACATCCATATCGAAATGGATTTTTTGGAGATCTCATCATTGGTCACGTCCTACCGATATGCCGTCAAAATCAAGTAGAAGCTCAAGAAAAAGAGACAACAAATTGGGTCTAGGAACCCCTCACAAAAAAAGACAGGAAAGGGCGTTCCAAACCCACAAAACAAAGGACAGAGAAAATATGGATAGTATCAGGACAACTAGTCCAAGCCACAAGGAAAGAAGGACATCGGAAAGACAAAGAAAGATACCAAGAAGTGGCGCAAATTCCATAAGATCCCTTGGCATAACACTGTTGACTTCTGCTCAAAGCAATCACTGGTGGCCGAAGTGAAAGCCTCTGAATTAGATGTGAGTTCAGACTCTGAGCTAGAACCAGAAAGGGGAAGACAGAGCATTGACACAGAACCCAGTGCCACCATTTCTACCACCAAGCTCCAGCCTGGTGAACCAAACGAGCCAGAAGAAGGAGAATTCCTCTTCCATTCATAGATGTGGGTAAAAGGCACCCTGTTGCACTTCGTCGTGGATAGGGCTAACCAGAAGAACCTCACCTCAGCAGAGGTCATCAAGAAGTTGGCCCTACTGACAACACCACACCCACAACCCTACACCATTGGATGGCTTCGCCAAGGAAGTGATCTTCGTGTCATCCAACACTGTTGACTGTCATACAACATCAAGCCCTTCAAAGACGAGGTATTGTTTGATGTTACTCCTCTCGAAGTTTGTGATGTTGTTTTGGGATAACCTTATTTATGGAAATTTCATGTTGTATATGAGTCTAGGCCTCATAGTGTTATTATTAGTTTGAACATGAAATTGTACAGGATACCCGAGGCAGCCCCACCTAGTGTTATTTCCTTGATTTCTGCTAAGAAATGCAGGAAGGTCATCTCTCAGATGGGGAAGTTTGTCTTCTTCGTGATTCACTCTCAGAATAAGCAAAAGATCACAGCCACATACAGGGTCTCTGTGGCCAACCTCTCCACATAGAAGAAACAAGTAGATAAGGGCGTGGAATATTACTCATATATCTTCTCCTCACCTATCGGGGTACCTCTGCACTGCCAGGTCAAGCACCCCATCGATATGACCCCCGACACATCGATGCCCAATGGGCCAGTCTATCGGCACTCACTATTAGAGAATGAGGAGATCAAGAGACAGATCCAAGAAATGCTCCATAAGGGGAACATCCATCCCAACTCATCAACTTGCAGGAGCCCAATCGTTCTAGTACAGAAGAAAGATAGATCTTGGTGACTCTGCATTGATTACTGGGCTTTGAATAAAATCATAGTTAGAAACTGGTACCCGATTCCTCGAATTGACGACCTCCTTGGTCAACTCATGGGGGCCAAATACTTCATTAAGATTAATATGAACTTTGGATACCACCAGGTCCCAATAGAATAGACAGATGTATGGAAAACCGCCTTCAAGTCAAAGGAAGGCATTTTTTAATGATTGGTCATGCCCTTTGGTTTGAAAAATGCTCCAACCACTTTCATGAGGATGATGGATGATATCCTGCGACCATTCATCAATATTTTTGTAGTGGTGTATCTGGATGACATTCTCATTTATAGCAAGACTTGGGCCAAACACTTGTAGCATATTTAGCAAGTTCTCCACACCCTGCGATAGCACAAGATATACGCCAACTTGGAAAAATGCTCCTTGGGTGCATTACCTAGGCTACATAATTGATCAGCATGGAGTACATGTGGATCCAACCAAGATCCAAGTCATCTATGACTAGCCATCCCCAACCACACTCACTGAGCTTTAGAGATTCTTGGGCCTTGCCAATTTCTACCACAGGTTCATGTTGGGATTCTCCCATATTGCATGGGCCCTCAGCCAAATAAACAAGGGTGGTGGTAAGGAAAAATTTGTGTGCGGCTGGTTCCAACAACAAGAATTCGACGATTTGAATCAGTGCTTATGCTGAACCCCAATACTCTCACTACCAGACCTACAACAACCCTTTGAGATCGAGACAAATACTTCAAACTATGTGGTGGGCACCATTCTTACTCAGCACAGCCACCCTGTGGCCTATCATAGTGAGACACTATCAAATTTTGTCCATAAGTACCCTAATTACGATAAAGAAATGTACTCCATTTTGAAAGCTTGCCACCAGTGGAGACATTACATTCTTGGGAAGGAGACAGTCATCCACACTGATCATGAGCCAATGTAGTTCATGCAAACACAAGGAAAATTGCAGAATGATTGCCATCAAAACTGGTCGACATACTTGCAACAATTCCACCTCAACATCAAGTATAAAAAAGGAAGCACCAATCATGTCGCCGATTTCCTCAGAAGACCGCCAGTCGTGACACTCACCATGATGATAGACTCTTGTGGCCATGAGACCTCTTAATGGCCCCAACTCTATGAGATAGACCCGGACTTCGCCACCACCTACCAAATGTTGGGTGCAAACACAGTTGTCGATAATTTCCATCTTCGGGATGGGTTGTTGTATCATTTGGGCCATATCTTTGTTCCATCAAGTGAGTGAATGAATTTGATCTGGGAATCCCATTATAGTCAGGTGGCAGGACACTTCAGCATCGAAAAGACAGTCGTGATGCTACATAAACATTTATATTGTTTTAAACTTCGGCAGGAGGTCAACAAGTATATTAGGTCCTGCACTGCCTGTGCTATTGCAAAACCGAACACTAAGAAACATGGCATGTACACCCCTCTCCTTACTCCTAACAGGCCATGGGAATCCATCTCAATAGACTACATGTCAGGCCTCCCGTCCACCAAGCGGGGAAATGAATGTGTTTTTGTGGTTGTTGATTGCTTTTCTTAGATGGCGATTCTAGTTTCCTGTAAGAAAAACATCACAACAGAGGCCATTGCCAAGCTCTTCTTTGAACGAGTTTGGGTACATTTTGGAATTATTCAAACCATTGTCTCATATCGGGACAGTCGATTTCTCAGCACACTCTGGTCAAGCCTCTGTTCATTGCTGGACAGCAAGCTCACCAAATCCATGGCCTTCCATCCCCAGACAAATGGCTAAACCGAGGTCGTAAATCGAATGATTGTGCATATCATTCATATGTATAATTCAAAGAACTCTCGCACATGGGATGAGAGCCTTCCCTATGTCCAAAATAGCTACAACCAAGCCCTACATATATCAACCGACCATAGCCCCTTTCAGGTGGGGTTGGGATTCCAACCATTGGGTTCCATAGATGTTGCACTTCCCCTTGCGGTCACCTCGACTGACTCATCTCCTGCTCCAACTGAAGTTGACAAAGCCACCCAGTTCATTGAGTGGATCCATAACATCTGCAAACAGGTTCAGGATATCCTACCTAAGTTCAATGACAATTACAGGCAACACCATGATCAACATCAGATGCCACATAAGTTTCAGGTGGGTGACAAACTTTGGTTTCACTTGCATAAAGAATGCCTTACAAGACCTCATCGCAAGCTTCTACCACTCTGTTATGGGCCATACACCATCACCAAGGTTGTGGGGAATAATTCTTTTGAGCTCAATATTCCTCCTTTCCTTGGTCTGCACCGAGTGTTCAACATGGATCTCCTTCGCCCTTATTTCCCACCATTATTAGACACCTCAGACGTAGCAGAGAAGAAGACACCAAAAGAGCTCAACCCCAAATGCATACAACATGAATCCAATGATCATATTGTGAACACACATATAAAGGGAACTCGACAACAAAGGATCCATCTTTGTTGAGTCGTCAAAGCAGGGCAACTCCTGCACCAAGGCAAGTGGCTCACCTGGGCCAAATTCAACAGAAATTTTCTCATCTGATGGGGGAAGTCAATGCAATAGATACCATTTCTTCCTAAGGATGGAGGATTGATACAGGTTCATATTGGTGGCCACCCACCTTTTCCAACTGGCTCAAAACAGTTTTCTGACCATTTTGGCAATTTACTATTTTTAGCAAGTTTAACTTCCGAGACCATTTTGAGGGCCTAAATGAATGTTTTTTGGGATATAGCTTCTTAATGATGTTCAAAGGCATGATTGAACCCCCAAAATGAATATCCTCAACGATACCTTTCCATCAGGCTATAATATGCCTAAAACGGAAATTGTATGAAAAAGTTACGACCCCACGAAGTTGATGTACTAACTTACCCAGACGGGGCCCACATGACTTTTGGCACTTCATCTCCTAGGGTTAGGTTTTTTACATTATTGTTTATTGTAAAAAAGGCCTTCAAAGCCTCATTGTAATCATCTTCTTGCGAATGAGTGCAACCATCACATCTCTTCTCAGAGATAAGCCGCCACCATTCCAACAAGCTTATTTCAGCTGCATTTTACAGTTTCAGATTATTTCTTTATTCAATAGAAAACCAATTTTACTGTATCTCTATTATTTTGTGTTAAGAACCTATTAATAATCTCTATTCATTTTGTTATTCTCATAAAATCCAGATCAATAATATATTTCCATGTAATAAAGGTCAATATTAATAGGGCCACAATAAGGAAGAATAAATCCAATGTAAGAAGACCTAATAGAAGATTCCGCTTCTAGAAGGATATTCCTCTAGATGGTTCTTTTGATAGAAATATTCAATATAAATAGGAGTCAAGGGTATGGATTTTTTTTTATTGGATATCATTGTAATAGATCTATACTCTATTGGAGGTTCCCCCCTCGAAGAGGCAAGTGAACATTGCTCTCGGTAATCAAAGTGTTATTTTTGATGTTATTTTGTTATCATTTTTGTATTATTGTGGTGTTGTTATGGTTATATTGTTGTTCATATTCCATTTCTAGTTATTTATTTATGTTCTGCAGACTTTTTATATCTAGAATATTACAAGATATGAGGACCATTACACCATATGGACCACCCTACGTCAAGAAAGGGACCAAACAGTACCATATTTCACCAATATTTTCCATACCCTACACACCAAATTGGCTATCAAAGACTCTAAGCATCATCTGGTGCTCAAATACTATGGTTGTTTGCATAGATACATTCAGACATAAATGGAGTTCCTGGACATCACCTCTTTGGGCATGAATTATATATACACAATCAAGATCGAGCAGAAATGTAAGTAGAAACGGTGAGAGTTTGGATTTCCAAACCCCTCACAGTCGTAGAAGGGAAAAAGGAAGCCCCAACCCACACAACAATGGACCAAGTCGATATGGCCACCCTCAAGAAAACCAATCCAAGCCGCAACACAAGAAGGGAAATGAGAATACAAAGAAGGACATGGGAAAATGGTGTGAGTACTATAAAAGTGCTTGGCACAACACCGAAGAATGTCGCTCCAGGAAGTCCCTCGTGGCTGAGCTAAAGGCTTCTGAGTCAAAGGCCGATTCTGATTTTGAGTTAGATTTTGAAGGAGGGAAGAAGATTATTAATACTAAACCCAGTGCCACTGTCGCTACAACCAAAGTCCAGCTGAGTGAACCAGAAGAAGAAGAGTATGGGGAATGCCTCTTTCACTCATAGATGTGGGTCAATGGGGATCTGATTCATTTAATTGTTGATAGCGGTAGTCAGAAGAAACTAATTTTAGTAGAGTTCATCAAGCACCTGGACCTATCGATGACATCACACCCAAATATCTACACCACCAACTATCTTCGCCAAGGAAGATATCTCTATGTTAGCCAACAGTGTCATCTGCCCTATGCCATCAAGCCTTTCAAGGATGAGGTACTATGTGATATTTCTCCCATTGAAGTTTGTGATTTTCTTTTAGGACAACCATATTTGTGGAAGAGTCATGTTGTGTATGAGTTTAGACCCCGTAGTGTTATTATTACTTTGGGTAGAAAATTGTACAAGATCCCATAGGTAGCGTTGCCTACTGATATTTCTTTAATCTCTGCTAAGAAATGTAGTAAGGTTGTTTCACAGACCGAGAAGTTTGTTTTCTTTGTGATCCATGCTCACAGTAAGTAGAAGGTCTCTGCCACATTTGTGGCCTTTACATAACACATCTCTTCACAAAAGAAGCAAGTGGATGGGATCATGGAAGAATACATACATTTTCTCCTCACCTATAGGGGTATCGAAACATTTCCAAGTCAAGCATCCAATTGAACTGACCCCCAACACACCTTTACCTAATGGACCAGTCTATCAATGCTTGCTAATGGAGAATGATGAAATCAGTCATCAGATCCGAGAGCTTCTTCCAAAGGGGAACATTAGACCCAGATCCTCCCCTTGTAGAAGCTTGGTTGTACTGGTGCAGAAGGAGGATGAGACTTGGTGAATATGCATTGATTACTAAGCCTTGAAAAAAATCATAGTGAGGAACCGCTACCCAATTCCCAAGATTTATGACCTCCTTTACCAACCCAAGGGGGAAATTTCTTTAGCAAGATTAACCTAAAGTCTGACTACCACCAGGTTCCCACTGAACCAAATGATGTATGGAAGACAACCTTCAAGTCTAAGGAAGGTCTCTACGAATGGCTAGTCATGCCCTTTGTCTTAACAAATGCACCAACCACTTTCATGAGGTTGACGGATGACGTATTAAGACCCTTCACCAACTCCTTTGTGGTGGTATAATTGGATGCCATCTTCATCTTCAACAAAATGTGGGAAGAGCACATGTGGCATATTTAGCAGGTTTTGAGCACTCCTGATCTGGATTTATGTAGGAAAACAATGAAATAAATAAATACACATAAACGCAGAGATGCAGTGGAAATAAGACTTCATTTATTTAATAACAAATGACTGAAATATGCTTACAGACAGAATGGAAATAAACTAGCTAGGGCGCTGGTAGCTTATCTCTGAGAAGAGATGTGGCTGCTACTCGCATCCGTGAGAAGCTGATTACAAGGAGTCTCTAGAGGCATTTTTACAATAGAAGAGAATTCCAAAAGTCATAGACATTGAAAAACCTAACCCTAGGAGATGAAGCGCCAAAAGTCATGTGGGCCCCGTTTGGGTAAGTTAGTACATCAACTTCCCAGGGTCGTAACTTTTGCATACGATCTCCGTTTTAGGCGTGTGATATCTTGTTGGAAAGGTATCAGAGAGGAGATTAATTTTGGGGGCTCAATCATGCCTTATACTATAATTGAGAACCTTGATCTCAAAAAACCTTCATTTAGGCCCTCAAAATGGCCCCAGAAGTTAAAACCTGCTAAAAATAGTAAATTGCCAAAATTGTCAGAAAACTATTTTGATCCAGTCAGAAAAGGTGGGTGGCCACTGATATCCACCTGGATCAATCCTCCCTCCTTAGGAAGCAATGGTCCCTATTGCGTTGAGTTCCTCCATGAGATGAGGAAACTTTTGCTGAACTTGGTCCCTGGTGAGCCATTTGCCTTGGTGAAGGAGTTGGCCTGCTTTGACAACTCGATATAGCGGTATCCTTTGTTTTCAGGTGTGCTTGATCTGTGTATCCATGATCTGATCAGTTTTGGCTTGTTCCATGTAGTCTGGATTTAACTCTGTTGGTTTGAGTTGTTCTGCCATGTCGGATGTGTCTAGTAGAGGTGGAAAGTAGGGTCGAAGGCGGTCCACATTGAACACTAGGTGCAGACCAAGGAATGGTGGAATGTTGAGCTCAAAGGCATTTTCCCCTACAACCTTGGTGAGGGTGTACAACCCATATCGAAGTGGATGAAGGTTGCAGTGGGGTCCAGTGAGGCACTTCTTTTGCAAATGCAACCACACTTTGTCACCCACTTGGAATTTGTGTGGCACCCGATGTTGATCATGTCATTACCTGTACTTAGCATTGGCTCTGTCTAAGATGTCATGAACCTGTTGGAAGATGTGTTGAATGTTCTCAATGAAGTTGTTTGCCTTATCCGCCTCAGACTGGACATGAGCTGAATCTTCTTGAGTAGCCACAAATGGCATGGCTATGTCAATGGGACAGAGTGGCTGGAATCCCAAGCCCACTTGAAAGGGGATGTGGCTAGTTGAGCTATGGAGAGCCCGGTTTTAGCTGTATTGTACATAGGGGAGGCTCTCATCCCATGTGTGTGGATTATTTGAATTGTACATGCGCAGAATGTGTACGATCATCCGATTGACGACCTATGTCTGGCCATCAGTTTGTGGATGGAAAGCTGTGGACTTGGTGAGCTTGGTGTCCAACATCGACCAGAGGCAGGACCAAAATGTACTGAGGCACCTACTGTCCCGATCTGAGATGATAGACTGTGAGATCCCAAAGTGTACCCACACTCGTTCAAAGAAGAGTTTAGCAGTGGCTTCTGCTGTGATATTCTTCTTGCAGGCCATCATAATGGACATCTTCGAGAATCAGTCGACGACCAAAAAAACACAGTCATTGCCATGCTTAGTAG
>ML779599.1:573631-584792 GCA_009831015.1 Picea engelmannii
GGAATACATTTCTTTGTCATAAGTGGGATACTTCCAGACTGTGTCGGAAAGTGTCTCACTGTGATATGCCACTGGATGCCCATGTTGAGTAAGGACTGCCCCAATAGCATAGTCAGAGGCATCTGTCTCGATCTCAAATGGTTTTTGCAAGTCTGGTAGTGTGAGCACTGGTGTAGAGAAAAGGCGATGTTTCAACTCCCCGAATGCCTTCTGTTAAGATTCAGACCAAAAGAATTTTGCTTTAGCTCCTCCCTTGGTGACTTGACTCAAGGGCCAAGTGATATGAGAGAATCCCAACACAAACCTACGGTAGAAATTGGCAAGACCTAAAAAGCTACGGAGCTCTGTTAGGGTCGTTGGGGCTAGCCAATCCCAAATGACTTGGATCTTTGCTGGATCCACATGCACCCCCCGCTCATCAATAATGTATCGCAGATACTGAACCTGGGTTATGCCAAAAGTGCATTTCTCCAAATTGGCACACAACTTGTGTTGCCACAGTGTTTGGAGGACCTGTCGGATATGGTGGAGGTGCTCTTCCCAAGTCTGGCTGAAGATCAGAATGTCATCCAAGTACACCACTACAAATGAGTTGGTAAATGGCCGCAAGATGTCGTCCATTAGCCTCATGAAGGTTGCAGGGGCATTCGTCAACCCGAAAGGCATGACCAACTATTCGAAAAGGCCCTCCTTGGATTTGAATGCAGTGTTCCACACGTCAGAATGTTCGATTGGTACCTGGTGATACCCAGAATTCAAGTCGATCTTGCTGAAATATTTTTCCCCCTTGAGTTGGTCCAGAAGGTCATCAATCCGTGGGATCAGGTACCTATTCCAAACAGTGATATTGTTCAGTGCTCGATAGTCAATGCAGAGTCTCCAAGTCCCATCCTTCTTCTGTACCAATACGATCGGGCTCCCACAGGGTGATGAACTCGGCCGGATGTGACCTTTCTACAACAACTCATGAATCTACCTCTTGATTTCGTCATTCTCTAGGACAGAGCGTCGATAGATGGTTCCATTGGGTAGCGGTGCACCTAGGGTCAGATCGATGGGGTGCTTGACCTGGCAGTGTAGAGGAACCCCTGCGGGGGAGGTGAAGATGTCCTTGTACTCCTCCACGACCTTATCCATCTATTGTTTTTGTGCAGTGGGGCCTTGTCCAGAGGTCATGGCGATAGTCTTCCTCTTTCCCTGAGGGCGGATCATCAGGAAAATAAATTTCCTGGTTTGGGAAATGAGCTTACTACATTGTTTTGCAGTAACCAAGGAAATGGTGGTAGGCGGTGCTATCTCCGGTATCCTGTACATCTTATTTCCCAAAGTGATAATAACAACACGAGGCCTAGACTCATACACAGCATGTTGCTTCCACAAGTACGGTTGGCCTAATAATACATCATAAACATCAAGAGGAGCAATGTCACATAATACCTCATCTGTGAAGGGCTTGATGTTGTAGGGAAGGCGACATTGTCAACTAACACGGAGGTCCCGTCCTTGGTGCAACCACCCGATGGTGTATGGTTGTGGGTGTGTTGTGGTCGGCAAGCCCAACCACTTCACGAACTCTGCCGAGATGAGGTTCTTCTGGCTCCTGCTGTCGACAATGAACTGCAACGGGGAACCCTTTACCCACATCTTGGAATGGAAGAGACGCTCTGCCTCCTCTGGATCTTCTTGTTCCTCCTTCTAGATCTTCATGTTGGCAACGATGGCATTGGGCTCCGCATCGATAATCTACTTCCCCCTATCATTCCCCTTGTCAGGTTCTGATTCAGAGTCAGAGCATGCATCCGATTCAGAAGCCTTCAACTCAGGTACCAGTGACTGCTTGGCCCGACACTCACTTGTGTTGTGAGTGGAGCTCTTATGGAACTCACACCACTTCCCCGTGTCCTTTTTTGGCTTCGTGGTGTTGTTCTTTGCTTGTGTCTTTGGCGGGTTTTCCTGGGCTGCCCCGCCTTGGCTTGGTCCTTTTTTTTGCAATTTGGGAGTGCCTTTCCCATGCTTCTGATTTGCAGACCCAAAGTCTCTCTTCTTCTGTTTGAACCTTTGCTCAATCTTGGTAGCATATCGGTATGCCACATCAAGTGAGGAGATGTCGAGGAACTCCATTTCCTCCTAAATGTATATGTCCAGACAACTACGGTACTTTAACACCAAATGTTTCTCTGAATCTTTGATACCCAACTTTGTGCATAGGGTATGAAACAGATTCGTCATCTCATGCACATCTTGGTCCCTTTGCTGCTGCAACGTAATGCATTGTATGTATTTGTCCTCATAGCGCCCCACGGGATAATATTTTTCCTTGATGGCATCTCGGAAAGAATTCCAAGTGGTTGTATCCGAGAACAAATAAGGTTCTCCCTCGCCCTCTTTCTCCGAGTAGGTTTCCACTAGTCCTTGACATGGGGGGCGGCTTTAAGGAGTGCGAAAATAATCTTTTCTCGATCGAAAAAGTCATGAAACAAGAAATATACTTCTAACAGATTCAACTATCTATCTACGGAATCTGCATCTATTTGGCCGTCAAATATGGGGATGTCAAAGTTTACTTGTACCTTAAAAGGAGTGGCACCTCCAGAGTGGCTTCTGGATGTCGATGCACTGCTAGTCGGAATCCGTTGAAGAATCTGGGAAAAGTTGTCCATCATCGCGTTCCTTTGTTTCTCGAGGGCCTCCTTGAGCAACATTTTGATAGGATATCCTACTCCCTCATCATTATTTTCTTCCCCCATGGGCGGTCGTCGGGGTTTGCGAGGCCGATCTTGCAAAGGTTCAACAAAATCGAGCCCCAACTCCTTATACCCTGATCTCGTTGGGGACATGCAAAGAAGGATCAAGAATGAGCAGACTGCTCTGATACCACTGATCCGGATTTATGTAGGAACACAATGAAATACAGAAATACACATAAACGCAGAGATGCAATGGAAATAAGACTTCATTTCCTTAATAACAAATGACTAAAATATGCTTACAGACAGAATGGAAATAAACTAGCTAGGGCGCTGGTAGCTTATCTCTGAGAAGAGATGTGGATGCTACTCGCATCCGTGAGAAGCTGATTACAAGGAGGCTCTAGAGGCCTTTTTACAATAGACAAGAATGCCAAAAGTCATATACATCCAGAAACCTAACCCTAGGAGATGAAGCGCCAAAAGTCATGTGGGCCCCGTTTGGGTAAGTGTGTACATCAACTTCCCGGGGTCGTAACTCTTGCATACGATCTCCGTTTTAGGCATGTGATAGCTCATTGGAAAGGTATCATCGAGGAGATTCATTTTGGGGGCTCAATCATGCCTTCTACTATAATTTAGAACCTCGGTCTCAAAAAACCTTCATTTAGGCCCTCAAAATGGCCCCGGAAGTTAAAACCTGCTAAAAATAGTAAATTGCCAAAATTGCCAGAAAACTGTTTTGAGAGAGTCGGAAAAGGTGGGTGGCCACCGATATCCACCTGGATCAATCCTCCCTCCTTAGGAAGCAATGGTCCCCATTGCATTGAGTTCCTCCATGAGATGAGGAAACTTCTGCTGAACTTGGTCCCTGGTGAGCCATTTGCCTTGGTGAAGGAGTTGGCCTGCTTTGACAACTCGATATACTGGTATCCTTTGTTTTCGGGTGTGCTTGATCTGTGTATCCATGATCTGATCAGTTCTAGCTTGTTCCACGCAGTCTGGATTTAACTTTGTTGGTGTGAGTTGTTCTGCCATGTCGGATGTGTCTAGTAGAGGTGGAAAGTAGGGCTGAAGGTGGTCCACATTGAACACTGGGTGCAGACCAAGGAATGGTGGAATGCTGAGCTCAAAGGCATTTTCCCCTATATCCTTGGTGAGGGTGTACGACCCATATCGAAGCAGACGAAGGTTGCGGTGGGGTCCAACGAGGCACTCCTTTTGCAAATGCAACCACACTTTATTTCCCAGTTGGAAGTTGTGTGGCACCCAATGTTGATCATGTCGTTGCTTGTACTTAGCATTGACTCTGTCCAAGATGTCATGAACCTGTTGGCGGATGTGTTGAATGTGCTCAATGAAGTTGTTTGCCTTATCCACCTCAGACTGGACATGAGCTGAATCTTCTTGAGTAGCCACAAATGGCATGGCTATGTCAATGGGACAGAGTGGCTGGAATCCCAAGCCCACTGGAAAGGGGTTGTGGCTAGTTGAGCTATGGAGAGCCCAGTTGTAGTTGTGTTGTACATAGGGGAGGCTCTCATCCCATGTGCATGGATTCTTTGAATTGTACATGTGCAGATTGTGTACGATCATCCGATTGACGACCTTTGTCTGGCCATCAGTTTACGGATGGAAAGTTGTGGACTTGGTGAGCTTGGTGTCCAACATCGACCAGAGTCAGGACCAAAATGTACCGAGGAACCTACTGTCCTGATCTAAGATGATAGATTGTGGGATCCCAAAGTGTACCCACACTCGTTCAAAGAAGATTTTAGCAGTGGCTTCTGCTGTGATATTCTTCTTGCAGGCCATCATAATGGACATCTTCGAGAATCGGTCGATGACCAAAAAAACAAAGTCATTGCCATGCTTAGTAGAAGGAAGGCCCAACATGTAATCCATAGAGATGGATTCCCAAGGTCGACTGGGGGTAGGAAGCGGAGTATAGAGGCCTTGCTTCTTAATGGTCGGTTTGGCAATGGCACAAGCAGTGCATGACTTGATGTACTTCCCAACATCTTGTCGAAGGTTCGGCCAATAGAAATAATTTTGTAGTACTGCCATGGTTTTCTTGACCCCGAAATGCCCAGCGACTCGACTGTAGTGCGCCTCCCAAATCATCTTGGCACACTCGCTTGAAGGAACACAAAGGTGTCCCAAGTGATAAAGCAGGGTATCCTGGAGGTGAAAATTGGGAACTTGCTTACCCTCCAAGAGTGTATTGTATGTGTGGCCAAATTTTGGATCACTTGTGTAGAGAAGCGGCCAATCGGAAGTCTCATGCCCATAAGAGTTGAGCACAGTGGTTAGCGCCACGATGGGTGGTCGAATGAGATAGTCTGCAACATTATTGGTGCTGCATTTTTTGTACTTAATGTTCAAATGAAACTGTTGCAGGTAGGTGGACCACTTCTTATGGTGATTGTTCTGCAACTTCCCTTCTGTCTGTATGAACTATAGGGGTCGGTGGTCTGTGTGGATGACCGTTTCCTTTCCCAAAATGTAATGCTTCCATTGTCGACAAGCCTGCACAATGGAATACATTTATTTTTAATAAGTGGGATACTTCCGGACTATGTCGGAAAGTGTCTCACTGTGATATGCCACTGGATGCCCATGTTGAGTAAGGACTGCCCCAATAGCATAGTCAGAGGCATCTGTCTCGATCTCAAATGGTTGTTGCAAGTCTGGTAGTGTGAGAATTGGTGCAGAGCAGAGGCGATGTTTCAACTCCCCAAACGCCTTCTGTTGAGATTCAGACAAAAAGAATTTTTCTTTAGCTCCTCCCTTGGTGACTTGACTCAAGCTCCAAGTGATATGAGAGAATCCCAACACAAACCTACGGTAGAAATTGGCAAGACCTAAAAAGCTACAGAGCTCTGTTAGGGTGGTTGGGGCTGGCCAATCCCAAATGACTTGGATCTTTGTTGGATCCACATGCACCCCCCGCTCATCAATAATTTATCCCAGATACTGAACCTGGTTTATGCCAAAAGTGCATTTCTCCAAATTGGCACACAACTTGTGTTGCCATAGTGTTTGGAGGACCTGTCGGATATGGTGGAGGTGCTCTTCCCAAGTCTGGCTGAAGCTCAGAATGTCATCCAAGTACACCACTACAAATGAGTTGGTAAATGGTCGCAGGATGTCGTCCATTAGCCTCATGAAGGTTGCAGGGGCATTCCTCAACCCGAAAGGCATGACCAACCATTCGAAAAGGCCCTCCTTGGATTTGAATGCAGTCTTCGACACATCAGAAGGTTCAATTGGTACCTGGTGATACCCAGACTTCAAGTCAATCTTGCTGAAATATTTTTCCCCCTTGAGTTGGTCCAGAAGGTCATCAATCCATGGGATCGGGTACCTATTCCAAACAGTGATATTGTTCAGTGCCCGATAGTCAATGCAGAGTCTCCAAGTCCCATCCTTCTTCTGCACCAATACAATCGGGCTCCCATAGGGCGATGAACTCGGTCGGATGTGACCTTTCTGCAACAGCTCATTAATATGCCTCTTGATTTTGTCATTCTCTAGGACAGAGCATCGGTAGATGGGTCCATTGGGCAGCGGTGCACCTGGGGTCATATCGATGGGGTGCTTGACCTGACATTGTAGAGGCACCCCTGCGGGGGAGGTAAAGATGTCCTCGTACTCCTCCACGACCTTATCCATCTATTTTTTTCATGCAGTGGGGCCTTATCTCAAGGTCATGGCCACAGTCTTCCTCTTTCCCTGAGGGTGGATCATCAGGAAAATAAATTTCCTGGTTTGGGAAATGAGCTTACTGCATTGTTTTGCAGTAACCAAAGAGATGGTGGTATGCGGTGCTATCTCCGGTATCCTGTACAGCTTATTTCCCAAAGTGATAATAACAGCACGTGGCCTAGACTCATACACAACATGTCTCTTCCACAAGTACGGTTGGCCTAATAATACATCAGAAACATCAAGAGGAGCAATGTCACATAATACCTCATCCGTGAAGGGCTTGATGTTGTAGAGAAGGTGAGATTGTCGACTGACGCGGAGGTCCCGTCCTTGGTGCAACCACCCGATGGTGTATGGTTGTGGGTGTGTTGTGGTCGGCAAGCCCAACCGCTTCACGACCTTTGCTGAGATGAGGTTCTTCTGGCTCCCGTTGTCGACAATGAACTGCAACGGGGAACCCTTTACCCACATCTTGGAATGGAAGAGACGCTCTGCCTCCTCTGGATCTTCTGGTTCCTCCTTCTAGATCTTCATGGTGGCAACAATGGTGTTGGGATCCACATCAATAATCTGCTTCCCCCTGTCATTCCCCTTGTCAGGCTCTGATTCAGAGTCAGAGCATGCATCTGATTCAGAAGCCTTCAACTCGGCTACCAGTGACTGCTTGGCTCGACACTCACTTGTGTTGTGAGTGGAGCTCTTATGGAAATCACACCACTTCCCTGTGTCCTTTTTTAGCTTCGTTGTGTTGTTCTTTGCTTGTGGCTTTGGCAGGTTTTCCTGGGTTGCTCTGTCTTGGCTTGGTCCTTTTTTTTGCAGTTTGGGAGTGCCTTTCCCGTGCTTCTGATTTGTACACCCAAAGTCTCGCTTCTTCTATTTGAACTTTTTCTCAATCTTGGCAGCATATCGGTATGCCACATCAAGTGAGGAGATGTCGAGGAACTCCATTTCCTCCTAAATGTATCTGTGCAGACAACTGCGGTACTTTAACACCAAATGTTTCTCTGAATATTTGATACCCAACTTTGTGCGTAGGGTATGAAACAAATTCGTCATCTCATGCACATCTTGGTCCCTTTGTTGCTGCAACGTAGTCCATTGTGTGTATTTGTCCTCATAGCTCCCCACGGGATAATATTGTTCCTTGATGGTGTCTCAGAAAGAATTCCAAGTGGGTGCAACCGAGAACAAAGAGGGTTCTCCCTTGCCCTCTTGCTTCGAGTAGGTTTCCCACCAGTCCTTGACATGGGGGGCGGCTTTAAAGAGTGCGAAAATAATATTTTCTCGATCGAAAAAGTCATGAACCGAGAAATATCCTTCTAACATATTCAACCATCTATCTATGACATATACATCTATTTGGCTGTCAAATATGGGGATGTCAAATTTTACTTGTATCTTAAAAGGAGTGGCACCTCCAGAGTGGCTTCTGGATGTCGATGCACCGCTAGTCGGAATCCGTTGAAGAATCTGGGCAAAGTTGTCCATCATCGCGTTCCTTTGTTTCTCGAGGGCCTCCTTGAGAAACATTTTGATAGGATCTCCTGCTCCCTCATCTTTCTTTTCTTCCCCCATGGGCCGTCATCGGGGTTTGCGAGGTTGATCTTGCAAAGGTTCAACCAGATCGAGCCCCAACTCCTTATACCCTGATCTCGTTGGGGACATGCAAAGAAGGATCGAGAATGAGAAGACCGCTCTAATACCACTGATCCGGATTTACGTAGGAACACAATGAAATACAGAAATACACATAAATGCAGAGATGCAGCGGAAATAAGACTTCATTTCCTTAATAACAAATGACTAAAATATGCTTACAGACAGAATGGAAATAAACTAGCTTGGGCGCTGGTAGCTTATCTCTGAGAAGAGATGTAGATGCTACTCGCATCCGTGAGAAGTTGATTACAAGGAGGATATAGAGGCCTTTTTACAATAGATGAGAATGCCAAAAGTCATAGACATCCAAAAACCTAACCCTAGGAGATGAAGCGCCAAAAGTCATGTGGGCCCCGTTTGGGTAAGTTAGTACATCAACTTCACGGGGTCGTAACGTTTGCATACGATCTCTGTTTTAGGCGTGTGATAGCTCGTTGGAAAGGTATCGTCGAGGAGATTCATTTTGTGTTCTCAATCATGCCTTTGGATATCATTGAGAACCTCTATCTCAAAAAACCTTCATTTAGGCCCTCAAAATGGCCCCGGAAATTAAAACCTGCTAAAAATAGTAAATTGCCAAAATTGCCAGAAAATTGTTTTGAGCCAGTTAGAAAAGGTGGGTGGCCACCGATATCCACCTGGATCAACTCCGTGGTAGAAAACGCTATATGCCAACTTGGAAAAATGCTCTTTTGGCATGAACATGGTCCAATACTTCGGGTACATTATTGATGACCAAGGGGTACATGTTGATCTAGCTGATATCCAATTCATCCATCATTGGCCAGTGCCGACCACACTAACTAATATTTAGTGCTTTCTGGGGATAGACAAATTCTACCGATGGTTCATGTTGGGATTCTCCCTGTTAGGTAGCTAGAGAGGTAGTAGTGGGAGCCCAGAGGGCCCAAAGTGATAATAGTGGAGGGAATCCAATGTAAGGTGGAATAGGTCCACTATATTATTAAATAAGGCCCACAATGGTAGGTAGATATAATAAATGGGTAGTTAGATATAATAAATGTAAGAGGACTTCTTAGAAGGTTCTACTTCTAGAAGATTCATCCTCTAGAATGTTCTTAGGTGATGGTATCACTATATAAAGGGGTTCAAGAAATGCAATGGGATATGAAGATAATTATTGTATTGTGAGTTATATCTCAATGGGAGGATGCCCCCTCCAAGAGGCAAGTGAACAGGAGAGGATCCCTTCCATAATAGGATCCGTTGTAGGGTGTTTCCCTACCCTAAGGGTTTGATAGTAATAAAGGAGATTTTGCATATTGTTCTTGTATATATGTTGTGGTGCTTTTGTATTCGGTCTTTGGTTCTTAACACTCCCATATTGCATGGGCCCTCAACCAAGTGACCAAGGGTGGTGGTAGGGCCAAGTCTATGTGGAGGAAGGAGTATCAATGAGCATTCGATGATATGAAGAAACGCTTGTGCTCAACTCTTGTACTCTCCTTTCCCGACCTGCAACAACCATTGAAGATTGAGACTAATGCATTTGACTATGTTGTGGGCGCAATTCTCACCCAATGAAGGCATCTAGTGGCATACCATAGTGAGACACTCTTTGATACTATCCAGAAATACCCCACCTATGGAAAGGAAATGTATTCCATTATACAAGCCTGTCATCAATGGAAACATTATATTCTGGGAAAGATATGATCATRCACATTGATCATAAGCCTCTGTAGTTCATACAAACACAAATAAAATTGCAAAATGTAAAATCCCACTCTGGCGCATTGAGAACACTTATTATTTGAGGACACTTGCTCGCAAGTGATCTGGACCCTTTTTTATGTTATCCCTGTTATATTTGATTACGATGTGATTGACAGATGACATGATGTGTTACTATTGGATGTAGACGGGTGCTATTGACTCAGTTTGATTGAGTGTGCAGGGTTTTTGACTTTGAGGATGCAGAGGCATCGGTAGATCCCCCTTGGACTCCGGACTGAGTCAGGGAGTGTGCTTTGGGTTGATATGTTTTTTATGATGTTTCATTTGATTGATGATTTGATGTTGACATTTCTGACATGATTACTGGTGATGCAGGCTGACGATAGCTTGCTGACTTGACTCACATATGGAGTAAAGGGGCCACACACGATTGCAGAGAGGTTGAGGGAGAGGGGTGGACAGCAGCCCTGCCACCGCCTGCTGGCACTCCCGCCGTCGCTCGAACTGTAGGTTAACGATTACCTAGTTCGACAGGACCTACGATGCCATGAGGGCCGACTACGACAATCGATCACGATGATTCTAAGGGGCGCGCAATAAGGCGGGGGCCTTATTCCTTAGAGCCCTTAGTATCCTACTAGTTCACCTGGCGGAGTGTTGACTCCAGGGGTTATAGAGGTCTACCAATCAGTTCAGTTGGCGAGTGGCACCCTTGGAGCACATTGTGCATCCTGAAGGGAACGTCTCACAAAAGAAACTCAGTTGGCAAGTGGCACCCTTGGAGCACGTGGTGCATCCTGAAGGGAACGTCGCCAAAAGAAATTCCAGAGGCGAGTGGCACCCTTGGCGCACGTGGTGCGACCTGAAGGGCACGTCGCGATAAAGGTGGTTGAAGGGGTCAGCCTAATTATCCCTAAGTCGTGATCACCTGAATAAAACCTTAGCAATTCCCTTAACCAATCGTTGCCTAACTCAGAATCTAAACCCTAAGCCTAAGACCTTCTAGAAACCGGGGGGGAAACTTAGTGTGGCCTTAACAAATGAAAATTTAAAAAAAACAAGGGGAAAACAAAAACTCAAACCATCACCCTCTCATTATCCTTGTCTACTTAATTAAACTATTCTCCACCGCCTTGATCTTCCAGTATCCATCTTCCTTTTACTTGTCTAGTTCACATTACTACATCGTCATCCCTCCCCGTAATTCCTCTTTATTCGTTTTAGGCAATACATTTATTTTTCCCCTATACTTGTTTGCCATCACCTTAATCTCTCTTTATCCTATATATACATATATATTAATGGTAAATTAGATGATGGATAATGATAAACTACAAAGATGAATGCATGCTTATAAATAGAAAAATGAAAATACATATATGTATACTTATATTATAAACAATAGT